>CAXKVY010004740.1:0-14697 GCA_964058915.1 Tetropium fuscum | reverse complement strand
GAAGGGAATCATTCAGAAGTTGAACAAGTTCTTTCGCTCTTGTTGAAGAATGATTAATGATTTATCTATAAAGGCAATCATATTTTAATTTCTCATTGATAGGAGAAGCTACAGTGACACTTTACTGTGACGTTATTTTCGACAAGCAAGACAGATTCATAGAACAAGAACTACCTATTATTGTACTATTTATACTCGTTCTATTTGTAAGCCAGACGTCGGTAGTTTAGGATTCCTAAATACCGTTTTATTTACTGTTCAATCCGTTTCATTATGAGCCTCCTATAGACATTTCAATTTTTCCTATCATCCTATGAATGGACCTATGAAAAAAGATAATTATCAAAATAAAATATAGGTAAATTCTCTACATAAATGATTCATTTCATTCATTCATGACACATTTTTACATAGTATTAATATTTTTGCAGGTATAGGGGGGGGGAGTAAAGCATTGTATCACATCATTTAGAATGCCATCAGGCCCATCAGCTGCATTTAAAAAAAATGATTTGTTTCCTATGCACGATAGAAAAGACATACAAGAGAAAACGGACTAAGTTTTACTGCAATTAGCACCCAGCAGAGCTGCCAAATAGTGGCAGGCCGGGCCTTGCCATACGCCAATGTGTCTATCATAGCCTAACTCTCGCATATAGCACCTAGAGCTGTGACCTTGAACTGTCCTTCTTACCTAGATGCCTCCTACACGATAGAAAAGAGGTACAAGAGAAAGCGGCCTAAGTTTTACTGCCTGCAATTAGTATCAAGCAGAGCTGCCAAATAGTGCCCAGGCGATTGTCAAGTTAATGCGAATGCGTTTTGTATGCAAAGCAGCAATCCGTGGGCTATTGGACACACTTCGCGATGCATAGCCATGTTCTGCACCACGCCAATGCGCCTATCATAGCCTAGCTCTCCTATACGGCACCTAGAGCTGTGACCTTGAACTTTCGTTCTTACGGATCTCTCCTTCCTTATCTTCCTCTTCTCATACTGCCCAAAACGAAGTGGCTCTACAAGAACTATTGAACTATTGAAAACAAGAACCTGCTGGTGTACAAGAGGCTGGATTTCAAGGACATTTTTGTACAAATCTCAAAATATATGTAGACGATTAAGCCGAAGAAACCGAGGGTAAGCTTTTTTGGAACACGATGAATACGAGGAGGTTGAATCTGACAGAAAATATATCGTCTTCTTTAGATCAACCGATAGTGAAACAGTCACTTGCCCTTATATTTAACCAAGTAATAATGTATTGAGAGATGTAATGCATTGAGAGAGAATAAAATTATCAAAAGTAAGTCCCAAATAAAACGAATGTTGTAGAAGATTGTTATTTCAAAATTGATAATAAATGTATTTACTTAAAACTTTTTTGTAATTTTTGTAATATAAATTAAATTTGTAATTTCAAAATTGATTATAAATGTATTTATTTAAACTTTAAAAGTGGAAATTAAACGATCGATATACAGAAAGATTGTGATACTACGCCTGAATTTCTCAGCCAATAGCTCAAATATTATTGATACTACATAAAAATGTATCTGAATCTTTTTGATGGAAAATTTACTTTTCTCCATATCATATTTTTCCTCGTAAGACCGTTCACTACCGAGATATTGTCAAAAAAATTATTTTTAAACAATATTGCCTCAGAATTTGCCTCGGAAAAATTTGCCTGTCCCAAAAATTTGTCGAAATAGTAAAATATTTTCCCCGATTTAAAATGTTATTAATCTACCTGACGCCTAGCCTATTGAACATATTGATTGCTAGAAGTTTGAGAAAAATATTTTCTACGGCATTGCTTTTGCTCCTTGAGATCTGGAAGAAAAAATGACAACATTGACACATTTCATCCATTGTGTAGGTAATTGTCGCATGTAGATTTCGTAATCAAATACCTTTGTATTAAACAATATCTTCGAGTACGTCTTCATCGATCCTCTAGTCGATTAATACACCCATGACTAGTGCAATAACCATACATTAAGGTGCAGCTGAGGCCACTTTAGAGGCAAGCGAATTTACGCTCGCATCCGTAGCGGCAGTTGTAGGAGATGAAATGAAAATATCCGCCAGGAGCAGGATCAGCCTTGCAAGGGACTAGAATTTAGCGTCCATTTTTTAACGCCTTTCCTTTCCAGGCTTGGACTTGACCTAATAGAAATTGGATTAATTAGAAAGCACGTTTGTTAAATTATCATTTTTCTAAAAGAAACACTAGAAATTCTACCAGAAATGGCTAGGCTTTGAATGAGCGTTGATCCGCTGCGGTTGATGTTGATGGAAGACTTGCCAAATCAAACTATGATTCAGCGACTGCTTGTCTACGGTCCGTCTGTACAATCTTTACCTTTCAGTGTCTAATATGCTACGGATAGGGCAACCACCCAACAAAAGAAGAAAAGCCTCCCATGCCACAGCAATTTATTAATGCGATGCATCTGGCTTATTGAATATAGTCACTTATCTCGCAGTTCTTCGTTTCCTTGATCTCTATCTTCATCATCTTTATCTTCAGCATTTTCAAATATCTGATTTTCCTCTTATGATAGGAAACGGATGTTATGTCACAACCAGTGGCAGGCAGCATAGAATAAAACAAGATATGGAAACAAATGTCGAGGACCAAACTTAAGATTCGCACAATTGAATATCTTGCTCGTTCCGGGCTGTTTCTCCTGACACAAACATGCAAATATCGCCGTGAACATCAGAAATAGGACGAGCAGATACGTGTCTCCACCTACAATCACAGCAGGGATTCCTGATGTTCTGATGTTTTTTAAATTAGCATTTTTCAAAAAGAGACACTAGACTCCTACCTGGTAATTAGCTTTTCGCAGACGAGTACCATCAAAAGAGCTGGGGGTCTTTCCTCTACTCCCATAACTCGTAGAAACGCCTATAACACCTTTAGTTTATATTTCGTTAATTCCGCAGTCGATACTGGTTAATTTGACAATTGAATGACCTCGCTAGAATAATTAGTTCATAAGATATCGCCAAAATAGATAAAATCGATATGGCGCGGCGGTGTTTCCATTCTGGCGACTTTTTCCCTAATCAGACTTTTTGTGAAATTTCGGATATCAATTAGGGCATCGTTCGGAACATTCCCAGAAGTATTCAGCTTGTTAAATTTTGTCCGGTAAGAAGTAATTTTTGTCTAATTACACTGGCCTGTGGACACTATTTTTATTTACCTTTTCCTAATCTAGTCGTTCAAACAGGACTATTATATGCATTTATGGTCATTAAAATTTGAAACTATTACATTATTATAACGTTACAGTCCATGTTAACGTAATTGACTAACTTAATATCTTACACCTACACCAACTGTTTTATCATATAATAATTTAACATGAAATGACATATCGGTTTCGTTTCAACATGGCAACATTTCCCTATCAAGACATGGAACAGTCAACTCGACCTCCATCCATTAAAAGTAATACTACCGTATTGAACATTTGGGCATAATTACTATCCAATTTTAAATAAACGCTATATGTAATTGCGAAGACGTTGCAATTAAAACCAGGTACTTTAATTATATATTTATTCGAATATATAATCTATTCTACTAGATAGTAGATTCCTAACATCTAAATAATAAATGCTAAATCAAAATTAACCGACTCAAAGCGGAAGAACTGCAAGGCGAATTAGGAAACATCTGATGAGGATAAATAAAATAGTACGGACAGTATTGAATAGTAGCAATCAATGGAATTGCCGCTTGTCATTTAAAATAAATTTGGTCTCATTGTTTCAACAGTTCCTATCAATTGTTGGCAGCCGACCCGCGTAGGGCTATAATTTATCCTAGGACACGTTGAATCAAAGATCAATGAGAATAATCTCATACATTTCAGACATATGAATGAAACCTACAATGATTTATACTGATACTCCACCATTTTTAATTGGTCTTACGTTAGTAATTATTGACCAGCTTTCTGATCTTCAATAATCAAAATATTCCATTATATATATATATATATATATATATATATATATATATATATATATATATATATATATATATATATATATATATATATATATATATATATATATATATATATATATATATATATATATATATATATATATATATATATATATATATATATATATATATATATATATATATATATATATATATATATATATATATATATATATATATATATAGATATATATATATATATATATATATATATATATATATATATATATATATATATATATATGTATATATATATATATATATATATATATATATATATATATATATATATATATATATATATATATATATAGCCAATAAACCTAATAAAATACAATTGGGAAACTCATAGTTTTCAAATCATCTTTACTAGGTTCATCTGCGCCATCGTACTGTTGATTGGAAGCTGGTTTCATAGATCATGATTTCCTCTTGTAACCTCTGGATGGAAATTCTTTGTTCTTTAATGTTCTGCCTCAGTTGTAAAAATGTGACGATTCATGAAAACATGAGGTATAAATGGTAAATAAGATATGACTCACTATGCTACCCTGGGACACTCTGGTTCTGACTGTTGCACCTAAATTTAACTAAAATTAATTTATTTAATTCAATCATTTAAAACCCGCCGACGCCGACCGTACTGCAAATTACCAGTGGACTCGAAAATAATTGAGAACTTCGCCTTCACTGTGATATAAAAAGTCTTAAACACAGTTTTCCACTCAGTATCCAAACAATATACTACTCGGCGCGTGCTCTTTTTGGATTTGACGCCGGCACAGACCGCCGATGCGAAGCAGCAAATGTTTTTTGTGTTGTTAGGATATATGAAATATTATATATATATATATATATATATATATATATATATATATATATATATATATATATATATATATATATATATATATATATATATATATATATATATATATATATATATATATATATATATATATATATATATAAAAGTTACAGATCTATATATATACAAAATATTACAGATGGGCGCACAAGACTGAACAAGACAGAATAGCTATTTTTGTAACCAGTTGGGAAAAGTACTATTTTGTGTAACGAGCAGCTTTCTGCGGAACGAGCGCTAGCGAGTTCCGCAAAAGGATGCGAGTTACACAAAATAGTGTTTCCCAACGTGTTTCGTACAAGGTTTTTTCTAATTTTCACTAATTTTATATTTTATGAGAAGAATACTCTGAATTTTATACGTTTTAAAACAATCCAGTAGGTTATAACGGTGTGACAGACAGCTCGTCACGTTCATAGCTTGTCAGGTCTAAATAATCTACTATGTAATGAACTTTACGAAACCAGTTGCGTAATATGTTACTTTTCGTAACTGGTTGTGAAAAGTAACCTAAGTAAAACCTGTGAAAGTAAGTGAAAAGTAAGTTTCCTAACGTCAAAGGGTTTTGAAAAGTGTGACTTTGCATGTCAAAATTCGAAAAAGAATTTTCCCACGCGCAAAAAATATATCATAATTCCTGAGCTAACGTTAATTTATTGTCAACCTAAATAATTTCTTATCATTCTTCTTCTTATTATAAATCTTTCTTCTTATTATAAATTTCAACTATAATTATTTTACAATTAGTTATGGCAAGCCCTACGCATGTATTTGATGAAGTAGTGGCTGAGTTTGTCTCTCTTTGATCCCATATTTTTGGGCCTACTTGAAGTTTTTGTTGAACGGAATCCTCTATAAATCCTTCTGTCGCGTTCGTTGATTTCCATCCGCCATGCTTTTTAAGAGTGGTGATGTCTGCTCCGGCATCAACCAGTATCATAGCAGATGTTCTCCGGAAACAGAGGCCGGTGTAATTTCGAGCATTCGGCAAATCCATTAATTCTGCTATTTTTTTAGAGATAACATCTTTTTCAATTTAAATTTATATATCCTGGGAAAAATCTTGAACAGGAAGATTTTCGAAACATTTCGATAATATTGACTCCTTCGATGGTCCCTCTTCTCACGTTCGTCTTTGTGTAGGGAATCTCTATCAATATATTTATATTATCCCACGTCTTTTATATGTTCAAGCTGAAAAAATGTTAGTTCTTCTCGACGGCATGCTCTACTGGTACTAATAATCAACACAATCTAAAATAAGAGACAATTTCAATATCTGGAGATGTATGAAAATTACACTTTACCTTCTTCATCCAGTAAGTTTTTTCATCTGCTTCTTTAAAAAATTTCTCAATATGTGACTTTCTTAAAACACTAGACTTACTCCCCTTTGATCACTTCAATGTTCAAATAAGCGATACATATGCTTTTTCATATTTAACTTTATACGGAATTTGATTGAATCGCGATTTTTGCTGATTCTTTTCAGCATCATCTTCCATGTTATCGTTGGTAACTGATTTTTTTTCATTTTTTATAAACCACTGACACAATAATACGAACGAAAATCTAATAAATAAACTCGTTTCCATGTCAACATTCCTTCAGGATTCTTGATTCACATTTTACGAAATTCACTTTCACTTTTCACTAAATTTTCACTTATAATTACACAAGAGGTTTGTATTTTACGTGATAAATTTGGATTTTTTAATGAGAATCTATTTACTTATTTATTTATTTATTTATTTATTATTATTTATTAAAGTACACCATTCAACAGGCCTAACGGCCCAATGCCAGAATGGGAACAAAAATAAAAATAGGTTTACAATAAATATTAAAATTAATTAACATAATTAATAATTAATAATTAAAATAATTAACATAAACAACACAAAACATATAAAGGAAATATAAAAGCACTAAAGCAAAGGATTAACCAAATATGAAAGAAAATTACAATTTGATTGCAATTGCAATAATTATACAAGGTATAGAAAATAAGTACAATAAGTACAGGAAATATTGATTACTACCAATGACAATTAAATTTAAAAAAAACTAAATAAAATAAAATGAGGCCAACATTATTATATAAAAGAAAGCGAACAAGAAAAAATATCGAAGGACGAATTATTTATTATAAATATTACAAAAATATTACTTAAAGGAGAAAATTTTCCAAGGTTTGTCCACGGAGTTGGTAAATAAAATAAACTTGCATAACGTGAAGCAGTTCTGGAAATATGTACGTTAAGCATGCTTAGAATTTCAGTACAGTTAATAAGATTGTGAAAACTTAAGCAAGCAATGTTAACGTCTTTTTATTAACGGACTAAGTGAAAATCTGCAAAGAAGTTGGGATTGAGGAAAACCAATGGGTGGATGTATATACACCGTCTGAACGAAAAGCCGCAAGTTTAAGAAAACTGCGCTGGACTCTCTCAAGGTTGTCAATATAAGTAGAATAATTAGGAGACCATATAATTGAGGCATATTTATATTTAGAACTAATTAGAGAAATATAGAGCGTTTCAAGGCAAGTTTCCTTTGTAAACGCGTATTCCTAATAACATATACATGATACAAATATCCGTAAATTTGAGATTCTCGTAAAAATCTATCAATCGTTGGCATATAGTAGATATTTAACTGATAATCGACTAACTATGTCATTGATAAATAGGGTAATTAAAAGAGGTCCTACAATTGAGCCCTGTGGATCACCAGATTTTGCCAATACCTCACTAGACCTATAACCATACGGCACACCACATATTGAACTCTGTTGCACAAGTATGACTTAGGAAGAAAAGGAGAAACCGAAAGAACCTAATTTCTTTAACAATATACCGTGATCAACCCTATGGAAGGGGGGCTTTAGAGAAATCAATATATAATGTCAGTTGGGAACCCTTCCTCAACGACCGATGAAATAAATTCTGTAACACAAAGTAGATTTGTTACTATCTACCGTGAAAAAATCCATGCTGAAAGTCAGTTGCCCCGAAATCATGTGGTCATCAAAGAAAATCACGTGCCTCGTATGAAAAAATATAATTTCAGATAGTAACTTTTCAAAACATTTTGCGAAATTGTTAATAATTACAATAGGTATATAATTGCATATATTTCTTTTCGCCCTTTATACGTATTGGGATTATTTTCGATGTCTTCCATATAGACGGAGAAATACATGAAAATTACATTTTATTAAAAAGTATTTTGAGGGAAGTAGAAAATATAGCGGCACAGTCTTTAAGCAGAAATGCTGAAATTCCGTTGCCTAGCTATTAGACAAGAAAAACAGTCAACTATTAAAAACGCGACACCGAAAGTGGAGCGTTTTAGGTTGATGGTTTTCCGAGTCAAATTGCTAAAGAAACAGTTGCGAAAGAAACAACACAAATTTAGCCGGAATCAATACAAATGTTGAGTGTAATTCGGCGGGACAATTTAATGAATAAAAAATTTAGACATATGAATGCAAACTTTATTTATAAAACACTAAAAATGAACACATTTTCGTGTGTGCTTGAAAAAAAAATAAGTGAAAAACCACTAGTGCATTTGACACTGTAACTGTGGCTTATGCGATTTTTTTATATATAAATTAAATTGTCAATAAAAAATTATGATAAATATAGCTATTTGAGCTATTTTCAAAGCGTTATTGAACAAAATATCATGTGTGCACTCGTAGGAAATGAATATTTTCCGAATATGGCATATTTTTTTTATTTCGGCTGGCGCGATCGGGCCAAAAATTTACGCCTGATGCGGAAAAAACTCACTTTTTCTAACTTTTGCATAAATACCTATTTTATTCAATAAGCGTGTTGAGGTTCTTAAAAAATTATTTGACAAAATTTAAGGTGTTTCTTTAAAAGGGGTCTCTTATTAGGTTACTGTACCCACTGTACCAATACTATTATAGCTATTTATGCATAGTCTCTATTCGTTTGCCTCCCTAGGGAGGAAAAGTACTATTTTGCTCCCTGAAATGGGCGAGCAAAATTGTATTTTCTATGCAAGTAGTACATAAAATCGTTTTCATATTCGTGATACATTTCGCTGTAAAAATTGACATTAATATCAAGATTTTAATTTAACAAATTAACACCTTTCATGGAAAGTCCTCTATGATGTGCACTTCATAGGTTAAAAGAATATTTCCGTCGACCGTGTTTTTACGAGGTTAATTAATGTATACAAAGTTTATTAATAACCCTTATTAAAGCATGATTTTCTATTAAAAAACTATTTTAGTGAAACATTTAAATCGCATAAATTTAAATTTCGAAATCAAGACGCCGAGTCATCAATCTGTCACTGTCAGTAAAGTCACGCTTAATATTTGAAATATAGTTTTGTAAAACGTCTTCTTCTGCCTCCATGCTTTATGACAGTAGTGCAGACTTTTCAGTCATTAAACGACTGGGTATTTGGAAATCCACTGCTGTTGCAGAAGGATATATTGACAATTCAGTATAAAATAAAGTTGACATAGCTTAAAAAAATTTCTGTGAAACAGAAACTCCTCCTACTAGTTCTACCAGCGCCGAAACAATCATCCAAGATAACGCATTTATCTGTTCCTTCCTTCAATTTTAATAACTGCACTGTTTCTGACGTAAATATAAATATTTATAAACACAAATCAGATTTGTGATACTTTATAATTAATGAATAATTGAATTTGTACTTAGTTTTCTTAAATAAAAGATTTGATCCATTTTATTCAAAGTACAAAATATCTCGATTATTAATCGCTGTCATTAATACACTAGTTCGTTAAATAACTATTTCCTGATGAGACTTTCATAGGCTACACTTAACATGGCGATTAATTAAATTTTTAACGACTCGGCTTTAGTAAATTATATGGAAATTTGAAATGGCGCTTTAGATATCTTAATGGCGTTTTAATAATAACTAGGTATATAAAACCAGATGGTGGAGAAGTTGGTAAAAGGACGGATGCCGAGGGCTCCACTGTGACAGTTCGTGCGAGTTTTGTTACAAATGTTGTCAAGTAAATATAAAGACGGTCTAAAGGGATGTAGGTGAATAAGTCCCCATTTGCTTTGCGTGTGCCGTAAACAGGGCTGGATTTTATATATTATGGATTATTTGCAGATCTCTTAGAGCGCGTTGTTAGCTAAATGACTTGGTAAAGGTGAATTATTTATACTGATATAACTCCTGAATAAGTCGACGTAAGGCCTGGAATAATGTAAGCCTTAGATTTTTTTTAGAAAAAATTTAATAAATATTTACTATGGCAAGGACTATAATTTCTTATAGGCTATTGATTATGTACTAATAAACAGGGTAATAAGGAACTAAGTTCACGGGATTTTATTGCAGGAGTCGGTCAATGGGTCATTTAAGAAGAAAACCGCGTGCTATTAAATTAGAGGGTGGAAGTTCAGTTTTTTCTCGCATGCAAACGAGGCAAAAAAAATTATAGACCTTTTTGTAGGTAATTGAATTTCCCATCAAAATGGCGTATTTAAAAAAAATAAAACTTCTTTATGCCGAAAATGTTGAAACAAAAAGGAAAAAAGTCAAAATTTCGATTTTTTATTTTTTGCTTTTTTGCCTGTAACTATTTTTGGGTCAGAGGTGGGTATAGGCATTGCCTTATAGAAAAAAAGTAGATATAATTTCCTTCAAAATGGTGGCTCAAAAATTTTACCGTTTTTTTTTATTTTTATCCCTCTTATATAGATATTGTTTTTATTCTCATTTTATTGAAAAAAATTTTTAGTGGAGCGGATCTAAGAAGTGACTTTAAAAAAAAAAAATTCCAACTTGTTAATAATGTTCCCCCTACTATCTGGTAACTTTTTCCGGTAATTGTTGTCCACCAGGGGGCGCGCGCGGCCCTTCAAATATTGTAAAATCAGGTTTCTTTTAGATTACGCGTAATCGAGGAGACGGATAGAAAAATTTTTTGAACAAGAAAAATAGGTCACCACTGGTTAACGCGTAATCTGGTTTTGGACCCGTCAAAATCGGTCCATTAGAACCGAAGATACAGCGGTTTTAAGATTTTTGTTTTTTAGGGGGGACAAGAAAAAGGGAGTGAGCAATGGGGGTGTTGCGGGAAAGGGGGTGGGACTGGGAACCTGATTTTTTTTTCTCTTGTAGGTAATGGTTATCGGAAACCCAGGCCGATATTTCTTTGAGATTGCTCAATTATGGAAGGGTGGGAGGGGAGAGGGTGGAAAAGGGTTAAACGGGTGCATCTCCGGCCCTGATGAACCGATTTAAAAAAATAAAGATGGATTTTTTTTGTTTTTTTTATAAGGAATCGACGACAGCTTGAAAAAAAAACAAAACTAAAACACGGGCGTGGGGGGTGAAAATAAAAACTTTATTTTTTTGTTTATCTTTTTTTTATGGGTAGGAGGGGGAGGGGCGCCTACCATATTGAAAAAGTTGAGCAATTGTATAAACTTTACCGAAAAAAAAATTACCGATTTCGTTCATTAGGGACGTCAGGGCGTCGAATCTAGGTTAAAGCCCTGTAGAAGGGCGAGAAGACGTCCTACGGCCTTAAGCCAAGTCTCATTCTCAAGGTGAAGGTTTGCCCTATTAATTAAAAGAAAATAATTCCCGATCGCACCAATAGTTTTCATACGCGCGCGAGTTGGGATGCTGGGAAATTTTATTTTCTCTCGCCGGTATCTCCAGCGGCAGAAGAGTGGACGTGGAGCTCAGGAAGGTAAGCCTGACATTAGTGACATTTTCATTTTCTCAACTTTTCCGACAGGTGCAGTACAGCAAGAAGGTTATCTCTTCAGACTGTATCATTCTGTTTGAGTGGAAAATAAATACAAAAAAAAATCCCGTTATCGCCTGTACATTAATTTACTGAAGCTGCTGTAAGTACTGCGTGTTTATTCTTGATCTATGCAATAAATAGTACTTTTTTCCTTCTACTGAACAATCTTAATCTAATTTCTTAATCTCAATTTTTAATAAACGCAGATCGGGGGTGCATGACGATGCTTGCAGCAATTTTTTATATGCAAACTTGTATGAAAATTTTGAAAATAATGACCCAGATTCATATTGGGAATATGAAAGCGAAGACGAATCAAGTAGAGAAAATAAAATTTCCCAGCGTCCCAACTCGCGTTCGTATGAAAACTATTGGTGCGATCGGGATTTTTTTTTGTAATTAATAGGGAAAACCTTCACCTTGAGAATGAGCCCTGGCTTAAGGGCGTAGAACATCTCCTCGCCCTTCTACAGGGCTTTAACCTAGATTCGACGCCCTGACGTCCCTAATGAACGAAATCGGTAATTTTTTTTTTAGTAAAGTTTATACAATTGCCCAACTTTTTCAATATGATAGGCGCCCCTCCCCCCTCCTTCACCTTGAGAATGAGCCCTGGCTTAAGGACGTAGGACATCTGCTCGTCCTTCTACAGGGCTTTAACCTAGATTCGACGCCCTGACGTCCCTAATGAACGAAATCGGTAATTTTTTTTTTAGTAAAGTTTATACAATTGCCCAACTTTTTCAATATGATAGGCGCTCCTCCCCCCTCCTTCCCATAACAAAAAAAAGAAACAAAAAAATAACGTTTTCATTTTCACCCCCCACGCCCGTGTTTTTAAATTTTGTTTTTTTTAAAAGCTGTCCTCGATTCCTTATAAAATAACAAAAAAAATCCATTTTTATTTTTTTAAATCGGTTCATCAGGGCCGGAGATACACCCGTTTAACCCTTTCCCACCCTCTCCCCTCCCAACCCTTCCATAATTGAGCAATCTCAAAGAAATTTCGGCCTGGGCTTCCGATAATCATTACCTACAAGAGAAGAAAAAATCAGGTTCTCAGTCCCACCCCCTTTCCCGCAACACCCCCATTGCTCACTCCCTTTTTCTTGTCCCCCTAAAGAACAAAAATCTTAAAATCGCTGTATCTTCGGTTCTAATGGACCGATTTTGACGAGTCCAAAACCAGATTACGCCTATCGAGGAGACCTATTTTTCTTTTTCAAAACAGTTTTCTATCCGTCTCCTAGATTACGCGTAATCTAAAAAAAAACTGTTTTTACAAAATTTGAAGGGCTGCGCGCACCCTGGTGAACAACAATTACCGGACAAAATTACCAGGGGGTGGGGGGGAACATTATAAATAAGTTGGAAAATTTTTTTTTTCAAAAAAGTCACTTCCGTTTGGACCCCTTTTTTTCGTAGATCCGCTCCACTATATGATTTTACTCAATAAAAAAGGTATCTTAAGTTCATTAGTTGATAATAAATAACTATTAACACAAATGTATGTAACAATGGTATTTTTTTTAAATAAAATTTTAATTAAATATACCTGAATATCGCCTGAATACCTAAAGAACGTATTTCCAAATCTAGCAGTGGCAAGGAAATTACTTAAACCCTCTGAACTGGCGTTGGAAAAATTCTAAATATGGATTAATTGTTATTCGCACAACCTCCTGCAGCCAGAGATTTTGCTAAAGTGGCTTGTTGTTGCATAAGATTGCCGTGGAAACAGTAGTTGCAGAAAATTACAAATTACTTGTTCCATATTTTGCCAAAAACATATGGGGATCAATTATTGTGATAATGTGAAGATATAGATGATGATATCGATATACAATTTGAGAATGTTATTGAAGAAATATAAAACAGTGGTTATGTATTATTAACCAATAAACGTAAAATAATTTTTTTTATTGAGTAAAGTAATAATTTTTTTCAACGAAATGAGAATGCAAACTGAAAAAATAGGTAAGTTCGAGTGGCAATATCTCGGTCAATTTTTAACCAATCATTTTTTCGACCCAGCATTTTAAAGGAAATTTTGTCGACTCCTTTTCTATAGAGCAATGGCGATACCTATCTCCGACCCTAAAAATGTATACGCAAATAAAATAAAAATTGAAATAATAACAAGTTGCATTTGGAAATAAAACATTGTTTCCTTTGTTGACTTTAAGTAGCCAGATAGTTTTTTCGAATTTGTTGCTTTACAGTGTCGTATAAATTAGACTCCGAAAAAGTATCTATAACTTGGTTGGGCCCAATGCTGATATATTCCGTATCTTGGAGAACGAAAATACTTCATGTCCACGATTTATCACACAATAACAGAGTGCGAGCAAGGAAAATCCTGTCTAAACCTCCCAAAAAGTGGAGACCACGGGTATTTAGAGCAGAGAGGGCAGGAAGGTTGGTAGAAGAGCGAAAAATCAGATCGGGATATCAGTGAGGAGACTGGCTCGTCAATACAGTACTTTAAAGAGTATGGTATCATTGGAATTGAGGAGGAATGGTCAAAAATATCTAAAAAGGCCCCAAATACACCCAAGGCTACGTATACCACGATGCTGTCGTCTACTGAGGCGGGTGTATTTTGCGAATGAAAAACTCATTATCTTAGGTGACGAAAAGTATTTCACTTTCAACAACTGAAGTAAAACGAAATTCTGGGTTTTATACGGACAACGTAGAGGAGTGCCCTGACAATATTAGGTACAAACATATAAAGCAAAATTCGCCGATAAAATCCTACTCTGGTGCGCAATTTCTGCAAGGGATATATCCCGACCTTTTGTGGGAAGAGTAAGAGGTGAAGCTTTGAACAGTCAGGACTATATTATCAATTGCCTCTCCAAATTCCTCCAAAACATCAACGTACATCACGCTGAAGACAATACCATGTTTGGGTCAGACTTAGCATCGCGCCACTAATCTAGAGATACCCAAAACTGTCTTCAACAACAGCACATACCTTTTGTTCCTAAAAACGAT
>CAXKVY010004739.1:0-41700 GCA_964058915.1 Tetropium fuscum | reverse complement strand
GTCCGTCAACTATATAGCTAATCCCCATTCCATAATAGCTTATCTATCCCCAAACGTTAATACTAAATCTCACTCATCGCTGGATATCATTCAAGTATATTTCTTGATAAAGAGAATTCCGCGGACTATAAACTCGAATATGACCATCACGGGTAGACTGGAACATCTTTTCGTCGGTAAATACCACTCGTTTCCAAAAGTTTAACTCTGTAAATGTAGTTCATAGCAAATAGCATGGATTGTTTATTTTATTCTATGACAAGTGCTTCTTTGCAGCTACTCTACTTTCTAGATCTGAGGACTTCTGCATGCTGTGGATTGGGAACCAAGAAAATGCGTAACAACCTTTGCTTCCATCGCACTGTTAAAAGGTTTTGCTCAAGTTATTCGATTAGAGCAGCATCTTCGATATTGGAAACCCACCTCTGCGAGAAAGTGCTCGGCAATAGGACTAACCATCTTCAATTTTGCTTATAATTCATATTTTCGTTAAATCGTCTAAATCGCGCGGCATTCTGACAGAAAAAAATAAAAATGAATTATTGTGACTTACTGACAAATTAGTTTGCTGTTTTTATGAACACTGGACACTAGTGGACACCCCACATCAGTACAATAATGTACATTAGAAAATAAAACGCGTATTCAATTTTATTTCACAGCAGTGTACATAGATTATTTAAAAACTAGAGCGTATTATTTTAATAGTAATCAATTCTTAAAACTATAAATTCTTTAGAGGTCCGACAAAAGATGTTTTTAGAATTGATTTTATCAATAAATATGAGATAACCTAGTGATTTGCTTTTTATATAAGCTAAAGTATTTGACATAAGGCACTTTTATTGTTTTAATATTATTTAATTATTATTACTTCAGCAATCAGAAGAGATGCCAGAGTTTCATGATGCCTTTGCGGGGCAACTCCTTAAGTATTTGTGCAGTTATTAGATCATAACCTGGTGCTTTCTTTGTAGTGCGATTGTTTCTGATAGAGTTGGTGATCTCAGCAGGTGTTATTGGTTTAATTATCATACCATCTGTATAAGTAATTTGGAGTATCTCTTCTATACCAGTAGGCTCATATGGCTGGAATGTATTTTCCAAGTAATCAGCAAATATTTCTGCCATTTCGTCATCTCGTCGAGCCCATATACTAAGATATATTAATATAGATATTGAGCAAAAACGATTCCTCGTCAAATTCAACATGGCGACTAACGCATCGGCGGAATTTCGTCGCCATTTTGAATTTTGGCTTTGGAGTTTTGCAAGGTCATATGGAAGCACCATTTTAAAGGAAATTTAATCTGCTTTTTTATCTGAAGCAATGCCTATACCTATAATTCAGAAAATGCTATTCCGATTGGAAGTTTGATTCTTTAGGTACAAAAAAAATCATAACATATATATGGAAATCTTGCTTTGTTTACGAGATATATTGAAAAAACCAAAAGGGATGGTTTTTGACCCCTATCTTCAATTTTCACCCTCCAATTTAATAGCACTCAGCGGTTTTTTCATCATTTATAACATTTTATTATTCATTGATATTGATTCTTGCAATAAAGACCTGTGAACGTCTTAGTTCCTTTCTATATGACATAATCAGTAGCCTATAATGCTAAAATAACAAAAAATATTTATGAGTCGTTTACTTTCAACTGTGGGCGAGTGTGCCTCAGAAGCAGGTACCTAAGAATTTTTTGGAACCCGATAATCTGGAAATATGGAAATAGGTATAAAAAAGAAAATAGCGGCTGTACGCAATAAATGAAATTTCAAATGTAGATGTTTTAAAGCACAATTATTGCAAACAAATACTAATTATTATATAAAATGGTTTATACCATTATGTAGTCTATACATATTATTATAGTATACATATTTGTGTAATAATTGTTATTTTTCAGATTTGTTTTCAATTCTCTTCGTATATGTAGTAGGTACGTATATATTGGTGTATATTTCTATTTTATTACTATTATTGTATGTATTTATTAGGTAATATTCAGAAATATGTGGTTAGGTTCCAGAAAGCTGTTTGCTACTGTAATTAAATACATAAATCCCATATATTTGGCAGAAGACGTGCAATAGTTTCACGTTTCTAAAATTTCAAAAGTTATAGAACAATACGTTAGAATGTGGAGCTGAAAGTAGAGACCGATAAATATATTAATATATTCAGCTTTGGGGGAAATGCACGTAAAGTGAACCCTGCACCGACATTTTCTAAAGTTTTCCAACTGTTACGGCAGTTTTCCTTTTGTCTTGCTCGGCGGTCCGCATATAACGACCCAGTTTTTCCAAAGTCGCGTAAAACTAATTCCTTGTACCATAATGTAGCGCCGCGCCGGTAACATTCGATTTATTTTTGTTGTTTAAAAAGTGGCAAGGTCACACTAGACCGGTGACAAATTAAGGTAAAAACGGCCTTATCAACGTTACGTTGAGACGTCCAACTTGGTTGGAAGTAATTTCCAAGTTTCCCTCTGGTAATTCATTTAGTTCCCTAGAACTGCCGCAACTCACTCCCTACTTTAATTAAATGAATGATAACTATTAAATATGCCGACATTAAGCCTTATGAATGATAACTATTAAATATGCCGACATATTTCTATTGGTAGGTCATGGGAAGACCTACTCAATAAGTGATAGGTATTTTTATTTTAGTAAAATAATATTGTTTTTCTCCAAATGATATTAAAAGCGGCTTTTTCAAGACACGTGACAGGCTAAAAGCTGTATTTTTTACAAGCTTTTTATTTAACTTGCTATGTATGTATCTATCTATGTATGTTTGTTAGGGTCAAATCTTGTAACTGAATTTAAAGCAGTTATTCTCAACCGATTGAGCTGAAATTTTGCATGTAATGCATGGTTAGATAAGTGCCATCATTTTACAAGCTTTGATTTAACTTGCTATGTATGTATCTGCCTATGCATGTTTGTGCGGGTCAAATCTTGGAACTGAATTTTAAAGTAGTTATCCTCAACCGATTGAGTTGAAATTTTGGATGCACGTATATCGTATAGTTTGGATGACAATGCATGACTAGCTAAGTGACATATTTATAATGACTTATAAATCCAATACGGCGGACCGCCCAAGATCGCGGACTTGTTATTTTTATGTACTTCCATGACATGGGCATCAAATGAAAGGGTTTACTGAGAATACAGAAATAAAAGGACGTCAGTATAAATCCAATATGGTGGCCGCCCAAAGATGACGGACTAGTTATTTTGTATTCCCTTCCGTGATATGGTACAAAATGTAAGGGTTTTCTGAAAACAATACGAAAATAAAATGAGCCATTCAAATCCAATAAGGCGATCTCCCAAAGATGGTGGGCTGTTTTTACATGGGGTGCATAAAGTTTTTTCATGGGGTGCATTCAAGAGGGAAAAATAGGCAAAATGGCGGAAAACAAGATGACCGTTATACTAATTTTAAAGAGTTATAACTCGACAAATGTTAGGGATAGTTTCGTGGTGCTCGAAGAAATATTGTAGGGACCGAGAAGGGTCAACTGCAGGCAGTAAAAATTTTTCAAAAAAAAAAACTTAATTTCTCCAATCCGTCTGAAATTGTTATTCCGGGGTTTTTGAAGTCCCCGATTACAATTTTGGGGTCGAAGTTATAGAACGGGTCGAATTGTTCGGGTCAAATCTAGCAACTAAATTTTAAAAGAACGCTTTGGTTGGCTTCATGCTATGATTTGTATAATTTGGCGGGATTGGCGTCAATAGCATTGGTTTGCAACCAGTGTAGGAAAAGCGAAGCTCCAAAATCAAACCCAGAACTGTGTTTTGTTAGGCACAAGTAAGCCTCAAGCTAAAATAAGTAGAGTTTAGTATAGTCAAATCACTAGAAGGTCTCCTTATAAAAGAACTAGAATTCACTAAATTAACAGGCAAATCACCATGCAACAATGACGCATTAAACATGTCTAAAAAATTAAAAATAAATTAATAGTAAAAAAACATTTTTAAAATCAATCTTTTAATTAAATGTTCTAAAAAGAAGAAAATAAAGTTTAAATTAAATTAAACCCATCAATGTATTACATTACACAATTTATGATATAAAAGCTTGTCGCGACATTTAACTGTGTAGATAAACCATAACACAATATTATGTAACTTGATATTGACATAAGTACTTCTAAGAAAAAATTATGTTTTTTATAAAATAGGTAAATCTTGCGACAAGCTTTTATATCTTATAAATTGTGTAATGTAATAAATTGACGGGTTTAATTTAACTTAAAGTTTACTTCCTTCTTTTTAGAGCATTTGAAAGCGTGTTTTTAAAAATGTTTTTTTACTATTAATTTATTACTGCCAAGTCAGAATAAGTGTACTTCCTGCCTCGGCAGAAAAAGTTCGTTGCTATGCAATGTTCCAGGTAATAATTTAAATCAAACTGGTAATTTAAATTGACAATGATATTATATAAACATAAAATAATGGTTTTAAATTTTACAAAATACACAGAAATGATTTTATCACTACAACTACAAACTACAACTGGAAATTTTTACTTATTAGAAATATTTAAGGTGATTTGTGAACAATTATTTAACACAATTAAAGTCTCTTCACTTCTCCCTCTTTTTCGTAAAATTAGGAATATTATTATCCACTGTACTTGATACTCCGGAAACGCCTTAAAATATAGCCCTCCATGATTGCGGAAGACCTCCATGCCCCATGTTGCTTCAACATTGTTATGTCCCCACCAGAATGCACCGGCAACGTGGCCGAAATTCTGCGAAAGCAGTGCCTAGTAGTAACTCTTTCAGATGGGCTAGTTCCAGAAAAGTAGCAATTTCCTCTGGCATTTTGGCGAACTTGTGAATGCCAATGAATTGTTGATGTATTTTACCATTCGCATACTTATAGAAGAAACGCTGATTATTCAAATTTGATGGTCAGCAGGCTGCATATTTTCTATAAACCCTTAAATATTCCATTACTACAAGGACCTTGTTCTTTTGGTCTTAGTATCTGGTAGCATAATTAACACTTTAACGCACATTTATATCATTATCATCATATCATCCTACCTTCGTGCTCAAATACAGCTCATCTGGGGCCACTGATAAAAAAATCTCGATTTCTTCAATTTGATAAACTCGGGATTTTCTTGTATCCATCCGCCTCATCCATCCATCTGACTCACGTTTAAAAAAATCTCATAACTTTAGATATTTTCCAAATCAATGTTATTTTTTTATGTTCAAGATAGCTTTCAACATCGAATAGGTAGACCATAAGGTTGAGGGGTTCTTTCCTTTGCAAGATGGGAAAAAAACAATCAGCACATTTTCAGAGAAAGAACCTACATTTTTATTCTGTCTATATTCCATGAATCTGCTGTGTGAATTAATATACAGTTTCTTGACTTATCTGGCAATATATTCAATTCCGCATATCCATTCATCCATTTCGAACAATTACTTGACAATTTTTTAAAACTGACAATGACACTAAAGTAAACAAAAACAATTTCAACAAACCTCATCAGCGGTAAACATAGTAACGAAGAGTCAGTTATCTTTGTCAATATAATTTAATTATTTGGATATTGATAATGAAACCAATAAAATTAGTAAATATAAAAAAGACGATTCTGCGTGAAATTGGAACAAATTTGGAGAAAAAATTATATATTACGGCAGAAAAGCAGATGTAATGCCTTGGCTGGTTTCTTAGCCTCGCCTATGAAACACCAGCCTATGCCTATGAAACAGTAGTAAATCTTCTGCTTTTCTGCTTAGTATAACAAATAACTATTGTTTCACCAAAATTTTCTATACTTGGAGCATTGAATATCAATAAATGGACTGGCAAATAAAGTGCTCGTCAAAAAAATCGCACTGGGGAAAATATGGGGAAACTTTGAACGGATGCAAATTCGAAGCGGCTTAATCAATATTAATTCTCACGGCGCGGCGCTCGAAAACCAAATTCGTTCAGATTTGTAATATTTCTTTTATTTTTCATATTAGTAGACACACTGCAATGTTATATTGTTATTAGTTCATTAAAAATTATTTTTTATCAATAGCCAGATCAAGAATCGTTTTTATTGATTTTCTACAACATAAATGGAGATTGTAAGTTTTGATACTAGGCCACTCATATAGGGTGTCTGAAAAAAGCTTGATGCATAAAAATATCTAATTTTTGAATAGAACACCCTATATTTTTTGATGGTGTTCGGTGTTATTTTCGTACCAATAAGTGTAACTTTATCCCTGGTTATTTTTAAGATAATATAGATTTAAATAGATACTTAGGGCCAGTTTCTTCACCTTCCAATAAATTTAAACAATTGTTTACATATAACTGAGTTATGAAGTTAATTTAATAGAGTAAACAGAAACCAAACCTTTTACAGGTTTTCTCCTTTACAGGTGTAGAAGTGAAATATTTTGCTGCATATTTTAAATGCCTTTTTATTAAGACAAAGGGCCGACAAGTTCGCGAGTCAAATAAGGAAACGTAAATTATAGTGTTTTCCTTTGATATACAAACTAGAGCAAAAAATTGTGCCGCATTTGACAAAGAAAACCCGTACCAATTACTACAGAAGCGGTAAATCACATCACTATACAATACAACAGGATATTTAGTGTGAAATTGTATACCACCACAATTTCTTGTGAATGGAACTAGGGTCTCCAGTCCGTGACTTACCATATCGGTCGCTATTCCTCTTCAACTCATATAAATCCCATTTCCCTTCTCACTCACTTAAAAGAGAACTGCATGAACAAGCGGCGATTTACTGGCTTTACTGTTCAGTGGCGTATCATCATGCGCAACCAAGGTGAAGTGACTTCAAAAGATGTCTTATTATGTCATATTCATCATATTATGTCTTATTAGTAGCACTCTTCACAAAAACTCACATCAGAAATTCTCATTAAATGTGAGTAAATGCTTTTCTCATTAAATGTGAGATTTTTTCGAGGCTCTGCTTTTTTACTCCTTGATGTGCCTAGTTTTTCCATGGCACTATTCTGTATAAAACCACTACAACCTATAAACACCATGCACTATATTCTATAAATACTACAATAACACTATAAAATATTAACTATAACCAATGATTTTACAAACACTAGACACAATTATTATAAAAACACGCAAGTACGCCTTTTACATTTCACGTATACGTCGATGTCGCGTTGTAAATACCTACCTAATACGGTCAAGGACACAATAACTCATCGAACACCTACAACTGCCACTGAGACAATAACAAAAAATATCCGTTAATTCAACACGCGAAATTATACCTATATGCGTGCGCCACCACCCTATAGATGTCTTTCAGGCGATACCAACAGATGAAACGTTCGCTCGGAAAAATAAAAACAAATACATTTGCAGTTTGCGTCCATTTGCAATTTGTTTTTCATATTTTATAAATTAAATTGAGTTCACATTATTGTTTTTTATTTTATTTCCTATATTAGGATAATTGCGCGCGCCACTGAGCACCACATTCCTTTAGTTTGCATATCAAACGAAAGCACTATGGGCAAATATTTTTTTCATAATTAACGAATTTTGAGCGCGGATGTCTCGAAACTATGCGAGATAGCGAAAATATTAATGGAATCAATCTTGTGGCACATTTTCAGCTTCAATCAACTTTCAATTTCAGCATGTCTATACCAAATAATATGAAAAATAGCTTACTTTTCGCATTCGTACGATAAAGTATCACTTTTCAGACTCACATGCGTGCAAAAAATATTACTTTGAAGACATGAGAGAAAAAAATATTTATTCAATTCGTGTTGCTATTATGGTAGTTCACTGAGCTCTAACTACTTGATGTATTTATGCATCAGACAACAGTAAATAAATAGACCGCTGTAATAATATAACCGACGTTTAAATTATTTAACAGGGTGCCAGTTGGTCCCTTGATAATACTATTTAATTCATTATTATTTAAGTGTTAAGAAAGAAGGCTCATAAGGGATCATAAATTATAGAATGTATTTCGAGAAGTTAGGGTAAACATTGACCCTAACTCTAAACTATTTCATAAGATTCATATTAGCTTAAGACCTCGAGCAGTTCAGGTAGCAAGGGCCTAGTATGACTGAGTCAATATCCTTATAGATATTTTTATTTAGATTTAAGTTTTCAGTGCTACGTAAAAATTAATAATAATATTGTTCAATCTCAAAGTGATATACAATTACGAAATTAATTCAACATTTATGTAATCCCTAAGGCCCTTTCTGGACATTTTAACTAGCTGCTAATTAGCTAAAAATATAAACACTATGCAACTGATTGTAAACTATTGTTACTGTACAATATATTAAAACAAGTACTCTATCTGGTACCCATCAGCGAATAATTAGGTAATAATAATATTAATAATAAATTTTCTTTATTAAAAATTATATACTAATACAAATTTTTATAAAAAGCGATGTTTTACATTCAGTTTTAGTAATTAATAATTTGAGAATCCGAAATTTATTGTACGTATATTTGACGGATAAATTGATTTTGAGCAGTGATTAAGCGCGTTCCCTTTAGCATGTGTTTAGAAATTCCAGTCGGAATATTACATTCGATTACATTCATCAATATTTATTTAATTTATTTAATATATTCTCTGTCATATATTTACCACAAATATCTTAGTGCATATCTGTGTCGCTTTATTGTTTTGTGAGTTGAACATTGGCAGTTCTGTGACGCTAGCCTAGGTCGGAGATCTATGGTCTAATTTCCTGGCCTCGTCGCTTTCTTTTTAGCTGGACGTGTGAATGGCATACTAGTGTTTCAATGTGTTAAGAGTTATTTTTCATGTTCTACTTAATAAACAGGAGTGGATATGTTGAATACTGCGGGCAACAATCAAAACTATTTGTATCTATCTACATCTGGTGTACCCCAGGGTTCTGTACTCGACCAGGGTTATGTACTGTACTTTATTTTTTAATATATTTATAAATGATATCGTAAGTCAATTAGATGTAAGCTGTCTCTTATATGCTGACCATTTCAAACTGTACGGCAGGATTAATGTTTACAACGATTGCAGTGTTAAAATTAGTTAAAATTCGCATTAGATAGGAGGAACCACTGGTGTAATAATATTAATTTGCAACTCAATATAAAGAAGTGTAATATCTTAGCATACTCTCTGAAAGTCCAACCTATACAATATAATTATTCAATCAGCAACAAATTGTTCTTACTAGACCTCACACACTACGTGACCTAGGCGTAACTTTTGATAGTAGATATCATTTATACATTATATACTTACGGTTAGTAATGAATGTTTGAAAACGCTTTGTTATATTTTACGTTGCTGAACGATTTTAGTAATAATAATACTGTCAAATTATTCTACCAATCATTTGTCAGATCCAAATTAGTACCTCTTCATTATTTGGTCCCCATATTACAATGTACATATTGACAATTTAGAAAGAAATACAATGACGTTTCTTAAAAGCTGTCGCCTATAAGGAAGATGGAGTATATTCTGCTATTTGCATTCCCCAATGTGATCTTTTAAACAGTTTTTCACTTCCCAGTCTAGCAACACGTAGGTTAGTAGAAGGACAGATATTTCATTTCAAGCTAGTGCACGATTAGCATGAAGTAGCATGATTGATGGTCCTGTACTTCTGAGTTTCTTAAATATTCATGTACTGTTTGTAAACATACGAAATATGAGACATAAAAAAAATTCAAAGGATACCCACAATTGGCGCAATGGGAGATCGGGGCAGTATAACTTTTCTTACAGCAATCTAAAATCGTTACTATAAAGGCGCTTTCATTCAACAAGTTGTTATGTTTTGATAGAATACTAATAACTAATCAATTTTAACACAAAACCCATCAAAATAATACACTAAATTAAAGAATAACTGTATTACTGCTATTTAAATAATTATTGTTGACCCCACTTTACCATAAAACGTTCGATGGTATTAGGCAATTTAGGCATTCAATGAATGCCAAGGATGCTGATGTGATACGGCCGAGAAACGTGTAAAATGGATACGTAATATTTGAATGGGAAACATTATTATTCTGCATCACAATCACCATCCTATTGTTTTATGATATGAGGAAAGGTGTGATCAATATTTTGTTATACTACATGATATTGTCATAATGTGATGGGCGATGTATATAAAATCATTTGTTTTTCCTTAAATCCCTGGAAATCGGTTATACTCGACAACGCTGTTAAAAATGCGGTAGCAGTTGTGAAGAGATCGATATAATGAGGATTTTTTTCTCGGGGTTTTATGTCTCATATTTCGATGTTACAAACTATACCTCGTATATCATCTCGATCTAATTATTATTTGACCTAATTAACGTAAAAATGTACAAAAAACATCTCTCTTTGAAATCATTACTACTAATTATAATACTTATAATCAGTTTGATATATTCAACTGTAACTTAGCCACAATAAAATATCATCTTATCATTATGTTTCTTGTGTATCATTATTATTTTTGTAATTTCAAAGTTTACTCTTTTTTTGTAATTACAAAGTATACTATTTTTTGTTTGTTGTTGTTGTATCCTACCCCGTAAAGGGGTAGGATACAACAAGGACTGTTACACTGTTATACAGAACACTGTTATACAACAAGGACTGTTATACAGAAGGGACTGTTCTGGGGGTAGTTTATTGTAAAATAAAATAAATAAATAAACAAATGAATAAATAACTATATCAACATAGATTAATCGAAGTGATGAAGACAATTAGAAATTATGTAAGTATGCAATATTGTCGGAACAATTTCGTTCTTTTCTTTAAGAGCGTCCAGGAATCCAAATTCTACATTATTGCAATACGCCTGAAATATCGATTTGACCGAGAGAGGTGAAATTTAAGGGACGACCACAAATACTTAAGCTTGGATTATGCGTTCCGCAGCAAAAGATAAGGAATTCATTCAAAAAGTATTTTGAGTTAAAGTAGTGCTTTTTCAGGGGCTACAGAAATTTTCCAACGTATCACAGTATCATGTCATTCCTTTTTAAATGCATGGCAATCTTAGCAAACTGCGTCCTGCATAATGGCTTAGGCCGACTTGAGCCGGCCCAGATATTTATCTATCAGCTCTTGGAACCCGTATACGTTTCTAGTATACTTAAATATCGGAGTGATTTAAAAAATAAATTTTCTTACATTCCAGTGTGATCTGTTACTATCTGCGACCATTAGTCTGTCATCATTATAGTTCAAATTAGCATAGGAACTTCTGTCCGCTACCTAAACCTAAACTAAACTAAACTAAACCAAAAGTGATAACACTCAAATAATAAAACTACGACTAATAGTTTGCATTTATGATCAAAAGAAGAGTTTTGATCATATGTCAAGTCGTTGAGTATAACAAATTTGTCTGTTATCCCCTGTTATATTGGTCGAGAATTTCCCGTTTAAGAGGGAATTGAGATTCTCATCCGACCGATATTTTACCTATCTAATGCCTTTTAGCCTCCAAACAAGAACTATTGTTTGGAGGGTTTCTAAGGTAGTATAGATTCCTAAATCTAAATCGTAGTAAATGTAGTACAAAATTAATGAAATTGGCTATGTAGGCAGTAAATTAGGTAGTATACCGGGTGCCTACGATATTACTAGCCAGCCTATAACTTCCTTGTAAAAAAATATATCGATTTAAAACTTTGGGAAGTTGTATGGTTGACAACGGTGCATAGTTTGATTACTTCAAGGTCTGATTGCCATTTCCGGTTTAACCGGAAACTATTTAACCGGAATTCTATTTCTAAGGTCTTCTATGTTATGTGGTTGTATCTTACACAACTTTTCCTTGATATGGGTACTAAAAGGTAAATCAATAATAAAACGCAAAAATTAAATGACAACTGTCCAGAGAAATTTTTAAATAATGCAACAGTACTGTCAAAATCTATATGAAAATCGTTCCATTTTTTTATTGTTTAGCCTTTGTGACAGTGCAAGTAAACATTCAGTCGCCGATACCTCATAAACTATTAGGTTTAGGCAGGAGACAGCAGAAACAAAAGATATCCAGAAAGGTAAGTAGAATGTAAATTTAATGTTCAATACAGGGTGTTCCATTAAAAATATCGAAGTAATTTGAGCCTGAAAATCACTTTTCGTAGTACTTCCGGTACCACCGGTAATGAAATTTTCAAGACTTTATCAAATGTAATTCCCCAAAAATACTTAAATAACCGTAACAGATTTGTTCCTACATTCATTTGTTTTATGTGAAAATGAAGTAATTTATCATTGATATAACATTTTCAACCGTCATTTTCTCGAAAACTGTCAAATATATATATAGGTTATGCTACATGTTTTGGACCTAGAATTTTCTGGGCAATCTAAATGTCTAATAATATATAGGGTGATCCATTAAAAATAACAAAGCTCATACTGTTTCCGGTTAAACCGGAAATGGAAATCAGATCTTGATGCAATCAAACTGTGCACCGTTGTCAACCATACAACTTCCCAATTTTTAAATCGGTATATTTTTTTACAAGGAAGTTATAGACTGGCTAGTAATATCGTAGGCACCCGGTATAATATGTATAGTTTCGCACCTTCCCAACCCTGCTTGCACATGTACATCGAAATATCCCAGAATGTATTTCAAACATCCGTTTTGTTGCTGCCATTTTCTAATGAACTTGCTGGTATCTATTTCAATAATAATTGTTGACAAGAAAGTATCTGGAACAATTAATTAACCAAACCGAGGGGAAACCCAATTCTGCCTATTAGCATCTCTAAACCGTTCTGCCACATGCTCCTTTCTTTACCCGAGCCCTGTACTAATTTAACAAGCAACACAAAGCGCTTGAAACCCTTATCCACAAACTTCATAAATAATTTTGTTGTAAACTGAGCGCATTTGGGTGCAATTTGAAGGACATCCGATTAATTAATAGTAATAACCCATACCAGAACATATTAGTATACTCGGGTACTTAGAAATAGGTACATATCGAACATAAATTTCGGTTACAAATAACCGAAACACGTAAATTAAATTGTAGTGGACCTATTTATAATTGTTGAAAATGTTGAAACAAAATTAAGCAAAAGGCCAAAATTTCGATTTTTTGCAAAATTTTGCTTTTTTTGCCTATAATTTTTTTAGGTCAGATATAAGTATACGCACTGCTTCATAGAAAAAAAGAAGACAAAATTTCTTTTAAAATACTGGGTCGAAAATTTTTTTGTTTTAAAAATTGACCGAAATATGGCCACTCGAACATAGCTTTTTTTTCGTACATAAAAATGCTATACAGCTACGAATACATATGGACACGTTTTTACGTGACAATGTAACTTAAGAAGAAATAAGTTTTGCATCAGAATATATTGCAGCTTCTTTGTATGGGGCAAAGTTAAATATGACCCTAAGTTAGTTACTTAGGGCCATGTTTAACTTTGCCTCCAGAATCGCTTCCTGAATTTTTGCAAAATATCAAAAAGTGCAAAATTTTCTCTGGTGCAATTACCATCAACACGTGATGCCATCATACAGCATAGCTCAAGAACTTATTTCCAAATCCAATAGTGGTAAGGAAATCACTTAAACCCTCTGAACTGGGGTTGGAAAAATGATATCTATGGATTAGTTGCGAATCGCATAACAGCATGTCCTGCGCCAGAGATTTTGCTAAAAAAAATCTTGTCAAGTCAAAAGTCAAATCAAATGGCTTGTCGTTGCACTACAGGTTGCCAGGGAAAATGTGGTTACAGAAAATTGCAAATTACTTGTTCGATATTGAAAGCTCCCAAGAATGTATCTGGATCAATTCTGGATGTGGAACTCCCACTGAATGTTGACGTCGTTCATGACGACGCACGCCGACGTGTCCTGTTGGCCTCTGCTTGTGAACCCTCCGGAACAGCACTGCTTGGCTCTTCTCCGCGTTGATTTCCACCTTCCATCGGTTGCACCAGTCCTCGAGAAGCGAAACGGCTTCCTGCAGGTAGCAGGTGGCCTGCCTCGCTTGACAGGATCTGGCGAGAATGGCGGTGTCGTCTGCATAGAGGGTCATGATGGTGTTGTTCGTCCTCGGCATGTCCGCAGTGTATAGGTTGAACAGGTGCGGCGAGAGTACGGTCCCCTGGGGCACTCCTGCTTCTAGGCTCTGTCGGTTAACAGCTCTCCTTCCACTTTTGCTCGGATGGCCCGGACTAGTAGGTAGGATTGGATCAGCTTGAGAATGGATACCATGAGGATGGATCAGCTTGAGGATGGAAAACTGGCGTCCATCATCTTGACGGCCAATCTGTCGTGCCATACTCTGTCGAAGGTTTTAGCGATGTCCAGGAAGATTGCCCCTGTACCTCTCTTCGGTTGAATCCCTCGGTGGAGTACGTCCGCTAGCCTCAGCACGTGGAGCTCCGTGGAATGTCCTCTTTTGGACGCCATCTGCTCATCTGGGACGGCTTCTAGCTCTTCTGATTTCTTCTTAGTCTTGTCCAAGATAACCTTATCGACATTTTTGCTCATCGCAGGCTGATCGGCCTATAGTTTTGTGGGAAGAGGTAGTCCTTTCCGGGCTTAGGGACGAAAAACACGTGTGCCTTTTTCCATCTGCATGGGAATTACCGGAGCCTCAGAATAGCGTTTGCGATAGCCACTCCTTTTCGAGGGAGTCCGGTCTCCTATCTCGTCTCGACCAGGTGCCTTCCGTACTTTGACGTGGGCCAGGATACCGATGATCTCTTCTGGAGAGGATGGTCGGATCTGGTTCTGGTCTGCAGCTCGAGATTGTCGGCGAAAGCTTCCGCCTTTTCTCATCGGGTGTACACAAATCCTCTCTCGCTGTGGATTAGAGGCATCGGTTTTCGGGTGGACCTCAGGGCTCGCTGCACTTTCCATAGGCTGTCATTTGTTTGAATAGTTTTATTGAATAGTTTGAATAGTTTTGATTGAGTAAAATAAGAATTTTTTCAACAAAATGAGAAAGGAAATATATATATAAGAGGTAAAGAAAACGAAAAAATAAGCTACGGTCGAGTGGCCATATTTCGGTCAATTTTTAAACCAAAAAATATTTCGATGCAGCATTTCAAAGGAAATGTTGTCTATTTTTTTCTATGAAGCAATACCTATACCCATCTCTGACACAAAAAAAGTTATAGGCAAAAAGCAAAATTTTCATTTCTAGACAATCGAAATTTTAGCCTTTTTTTCATTTTGTTTCAACATTTTCGGCATAAAAATAATATCTCGAATTTTTGAAATAAGCCATTCAATTCAATTCTCTACAAAAAGTTTCATATCAGGTAAATCTAAATTTTGCTGCGGTTGCGAGTTATATTGAAAAACCGAAAATGGTGCATTTTTACCATATCTCCAATTTGCACCCTCTGATTTAATAGTACTGCGCGGTTTTTCTTCTTTAATAACCCATTGACCGATTCCTGCAAAAAAAAACGTGAATATCTTAGTTCCTTTTTATATGACATAATCAATAGCCTATAGCGCCGATGTGTGCTTTTACCCTGAGGAGGGATGCCACCATTTCCCCGTGGTGGAAATATTTTCACTCAAAATAACCCCGTCTATGGGTAGAAGGACATAAGTAAAATACATTCTATAAAGTTTTTTCGTTATATCGATATCTTTCGAGTCATTCGCTATTGAAAACGTGTTGAAAATGCATGTTTTTGGACGTTTGATGGTTTTTGTATACATGCGTTAGGTCCAAAATAAAGACTGATCGTTCTGGTTACTGGTCGTTCAAGAAGACTTTTTTTTGCAACAACTTGGTTTCAAATATTCAACGTTAAATAACGGAAAACTGATACTTGGAAAGGCCTTTAAAGTGGGCACTTTTATCCTCTTTTAAATGTTACTTTAATATTGCCCTGTAACTAACCGAGTTACGATTCAAAAACGGTGGGCCACTCAAATTTTGGAGAGAAACAATGAGCGCTAAAACCCCAGTCATTCCCACCAGAATGGATATTGACTATTATATCTTTCCAAGTTACTTTATTTTAGTCATATCATGTAATCTAAAAGTTTGCCGAGTTGCAATGCATATTTATCGAAAAAAATATGATGAAAAAGAAAAATATTAATATCTAAATTTATACTCTTATATCAATTGAAATATCTTATAGCAATTGAAATTACCTGTAAAATGGTTCTTGAATGGACGTTGTAGGTTCAAAATTAAGGGAGTTATGATAAAAAAACTATCACATTTTTTTTCATAGCTTATTATAGAGTCCAAGCAATGGGGGGGTTTCTATTCGCAAAAGGTCGGAAGGAAATGAAATTTGGTAGGATGGTAGATATAAGCCCCTTCCTCAATTTCAACGAATTTTTCACAGTGATTTATTTCACCAGCCTTGGAATGAGGATTTTGAAGATTAAAACATAGAAAAATAAATCATAGAGAAAAGATTATATTTTCATATGCTTAAAACTGATTGAAAATTCGTTTACTATTTTAAGTTACTAAGTTACATTATTATAAAAATGGACAATAATTTTGCATTAGCCGAACCTATTAACGAGCAGTTTTTAACATTTTCAAAATTGAAATAGGAGAAAAAATATATTCGTGAAAAATTTTGTCGTGCCCTATATAGGTATTGTTATGCACGCCTATGGCAGGTGACGTCACGGGTTCTCGTCGGAACGGAGGTCGAACGTTTCTCCAAACATCGAGGCGTGCTAAACCAGTGCCGGCGAAAAGTAGTTTAGTTAATGTTGGAAACGATTATAGATTATAGTTGTAGATTATGTTTAATAGTTGCAAATATTAATCAATATCTAAGTATTACCAAGTTAATAAAGTAGTGTTATTGGATCTACAAAAAGTGGTAGTGTTTAGTAGAACACGTAAAATTATCATCAAAAATTAAATTATGTGAAATTATCAGAACACGTAAAAAATTATGCCAAAGACGATACGATACAAACACGAAAGTCGAAACACCACCCTTCTATTATATAAAAGTGGAGAAATATATCATAAATTATTTTTATGATAAAAATATATTTAACAAAACTCATACGCATCATTAAATGTACGTAATTTACACTTTTTCAAGACTTCAAGTACATAACGGCAACAATAATAAAAAGCAATACATGGTTCGTGTTAACCGAGCAAGAGAACTCCATTACAGGATACATCTTTGTCCTCTAAATGTCAAACTGTACAGAAATAAACATAAATGGAATATTTGCCGGGAAAAATAATACCCATCAGATAGATATAAAGTAGTGTATATACGTATAACGAAAATAAACCGCATATTCTAATATATAACATTATATATTATGTTACCCGAGGCGATGACATTTTCATCCCGTGTGTCTATAATAAATATTTAAATTTTCTTTTGTCATAATATAGCGTGATGGATACTATAGGCTAAAACATATTAGATTTGGATAAATACATACGGGAAGGCATAGTAACGTTGAGAACTATATTATATTTATTACACTGCATATATAAAATTACTTTTAAATATTACATGTTTACTTACCGTCTTTACATATATGCCTCGAATAGTGCCTTTAGTTAAATAAATAAGTAGAAAAAATAAATTACAAGGGACTAACCATAACCCCATGCTACACCTGGATTTCTCAAGCCTCAACTGATAAGGCAAAATATCCATTAGCTTAGAGGAGCGCACCAACGCCATATTTCCTGATATCTTTTAGAAAGACTCGCATATTATCAGAGCATCATTTCTAAATAATTACTCAAATACTACTCATAATTTCAAAAACAAGACGCTATACTTCGCTCGATGGGTGTTTCACCAACCAAGTTGTCATCATCCGAAAACGGTTAAAATGTTTTAAACGGCTCCGGATGATGCCAACTTGGTTGTCGAAACGTACGTTGAGCGAAGTATAAGTGTTTTGGCGTTCGTGGAAACTCAGTTGCCGTCCTCGTCGTCATCATCAGTGCTTACTGAACTAATAATTCACATGATTAGAATGAAAAACGCAATTAGTGCAGTCAATAATATCACCGGCCGAGGTAGATGTCGACATTGTATAGACACTTGTATCAGTGTATTTTCTCGATTATTTAACGTAGCAGACTAAAACTGTGTAATTCCTTCATTGTAAGCTGATGTGGACGACGTTGAAGGCTTAACCTGATGTATTGTTTTCTCCGGTGTAGTTCAATCTTCTTCACCTCTCAGTTTCTGAATATTTTTTTAATGTTTATAATCTAGTTGATAGTAAGGTATAATTGAACTTGTTTTGAATGACCAGTGATGTTTATTAGCTGCTTGCTACCAACGCCTCCTTGTGCCATATCTGAAACTGCGGAAGATCGAAGGAAGGAAGTGACTGGGATTTTTTTGGCTGAATAGCAGTTCAATTTCCTGTGCTGTATCTCTTTACTCTCCATTTCGAAAGCCCGTTCCTTCCAATAGATATGCCTTCATACCACTTATCATCCCTGAATTTCCAGTGAGGGTTTGCCGTCATGAAGAAACCATTCCTCTTCACATTGCTTCATTTTCCTATGAAGTTTTTGCATAATTTTAAAAGGCACAGATCGAGAGAGAATTCTGCACACTTTTTACCTCCGCCTCGGGTAGTTTTCCAAAGATCGTAGCCCGGACTTAAATCCAATGTAAAACCCCTGAGATAAACTTGGTAGAAAATTGCAGAAGGTACGTAATCCATTAGATGCCTTAGAAGACGTTGAGTTGGAATTATGGCAAATTTGGAAAGAATTAGACCAAAATGAAATAAGTTCGCTTATTTTAAGTATGAATCGGCGTTGCCAGGAAGTTATGCGCGGTAGAGGCCGAAATATGCGCTATTGACATTCCTTCTTTGCAGCTTGTTAATTTTCATTTAATTCTTTGTTTCGATATTACCTTTAAGTTAAAACATGTTATGCTATGATATATTATGTTTGTTATTATTCCAAATCTTATTCTTATGAGAAACTTTCAAAATCGTGCAATCATTATCCGGTCCATCGAAACACCAAATAAAAGACCAAAATGTTAATTATTATAATTCATTTAAAGGTCGTCCTTCCAACTTAAACATCTCATAAATGAAATCTATCAAACTTCCATAAACAACGCTGAAGTATCTAATGACCATTAATTGATCGTAACAAATTTTAATTTATATACCTAATATGAACCCCTACAAAAAGTAAACCCGTCCGAACTATGAAAGAATGAAAATTCTGGTTATCCTATTGATATTCCATGTACCAAGTACGCAAGAACTTTAAACTAGACAGGACGGTTACTTCCCATTTAGCTCTATATCCGACGACCCCCACCTAATTATCTCATCGGCCGCGCTGCATCGTGACGTAAGCGCGGGTACAATTAAAGCGGGAAAAAACCTAACACATATGAGGTTAAATGGTATTTTATAACTGTGACAGGTGGCAAGCTTAGTTTTCTGATTTTCGGGGTATTGTACTAGTTTATTTTTGTTGTTTTGTGTATTTCTTATTGGATGACTTTTTAAATATGTGTTTTCTTTGTGTGGGTTTAAGTTTAGGTATATTTTAAGAGCAGAGACATATAGTGCCTGTTATTTTTTATCACCACGAGAAACAAACAGGTAAAAAAAGCAACTTTAACATAGATTTTATTATTTTTAACATATATTATGTTAAAATAGAATTATATACATATTGGTTATAATATAATTGTATTATATTTCATTTTTGAAATGTGTGGATTTCTCTAAAATAATACTTTTAATATTTAAATTTACTAATACTTTTAATATTTAAATAATTGTTCGCTGGTATACATATATGAGTTCGCCGTTCCCAAAACTCATCATAATTTTTTGGTCAAAATAAGTTATGGTTACTGAACAAAAGTGTATACTAAAATGCATCTATTTGACATAATAAACAGTCCAGAAGCTTAGTAATCGTAAGAACAGTTTGTCAAAATGTTAACGATTCTTTTAAAGAAGATTTTTAAAACGTTTTTGTTTCGGTTTGCCGATTTGATAAAAGAGACAAAACGAGTTTTGGAAATAGACAACTCATATTAAGGTCCTAGCCCTTTATCCTAGACCTTTATCGGCTATTTATAGAAAATAATAATTCTAGGTAAAAATCCTGGCGTTTTTGAAGCAGAGTGAATAAATACCAAAGAAAAGGTTATAGATGAATATATTGTGCCTCAAGTGCTGGGAGAAGCAAATATTAAAATGCCAGAGGAAATACCACCAACAAATAAATCTAATAGTAGCTCATCCTTTTGATCAACATCTTCAGATATATCCTCAACGAACACATCTTCGCATAACTTCAGCTTTACGTCAGAGGAAATAACAAACGATGCTTTAGAGTATATTGCAGGATATCTTGCAAATATAAGAAGACACTTCCTCATTTAGGTGAAACCACTTACAAAATAGAACAGGATCACAATTATAATATCCCGTCCTGGGTTCAACAGTTGTCTTATGGCGGTCTGAGAAAACCTAATCAACATTGGCTTAGAAAAATACAAAAGTAGCACACATTTTTTACTGCACATCATGGGGAAGCTATAAGAAAAGGACCAGGGACCAGGGGTTTCTAAGGATTTGGCAAAGAAAATATTTAAGAGGGACCATGAGTTACCCCTTGACATCCTTAAAGATTTTTGTAAATTACGAACAATAATTCGTATGAATTATAGAACCTTAAAAGCTAAACTGATGTCTAACAATAAAAGAAAATTAGCAGATCTAACAATAAAAGCAATTAGCAAATTAGCAAAATTCAGAATTTGGCAGAAAGAAAAATAAAAAATTGAAGAAAATAATCAATTAAGAAAAACAAAGTTCTCCTTAATTGATTATTCTCCATACTCCAAACCCAAACCATTGACTAACCATTACGTTAGCCAATATCCAAACGAACAATTTTTGTGGTCGATGAATGCATCGACCACAAAATTACACAAAATACTACACAAAATATTACACAAAATACTACCTAGAATAATTTTAATTACTGTAGGTAGTGAATACTTCAGTTATTTTTATACCATATTTGTTGTTGCTTGTTTGTGTCAGAATATCTTTTCACAAATACTACTCATATAAACGCAAATACATAATTTTAAAATCTTGATTTTTATTTTTGAGCAAGAATTTTTTTATTTTTTACCTATATAACCTTTTACCTATATAATTCAGAAAAATCCCTATGGAATTAATTCAATCCAAATAAATTAAGAATAAGAAAATAAAATAATTAGACTACAATTAAGAAATCTAACTTTTTTAAAAATTGGTGATTTATTTAAAGACGTAAAATATGTGAAATGAAACAGTATGAATGAAACAGTATGCGAAAGATACTGTTCAATGCTTCCACAAGTCTGAGTTCTCTATATTGTACCCGCGGTTACGTCACGGTGTAAAGAGGGTTGCGGTAATGCTGACTGACAGATTTGCTTGATGTAACTATCCTGTCTAGTTTACAGTTCTTGCCAAGTACAGAGTTTTTAAGGTGCGTATATATTTGAGCACGAACGCATATGAGCCCAATCGAGGCATAACGGCGCAGCAAAGAGCTTCGGTCTTTTCGTCGGACGGCCGAGGTAGTTCGAACGGCATCCGTCATGAGTCAGTACTTCAAAGAGAATTTGGTTCGGATTTGGTACGAAAACCATGGTAGTAGAGCACTCGCAACTCCGACATTATTATTACATATTATATACTATTATTTATTTCTATTATTTAAAAAAAAATATCAATTTTTTTTACTACTACTCGCTCTGTGTACATATTGTGATAATGCTAATAATGTTATTGCCTTTAGCCTAAAGGGCAAAGGAGTCCCATTTGGAGAACTGAAAGTGGCCTAACAGTTACTATTATGGTATAATAAATTTCATTGCCAGTAAGCATTCAGCATTAATTACAGTTTGTGTGAGACAGTTCTGATTTCATTCTACGAAACGGGCTGTGTTTCAGCAAATGTGTGATGCCTAACAAGGTTTAGAGAGCCAAAAGAGCTTTTATTGGCTATTAAGCACATAAAAACTGAAACTAAACCTAAACGGTGATGCTCTACTTGATTATGGTGGGATGAAGGTCCGAAATTAATCATTATACGCGCTTAAAGAGCTACTTACGTGTATAGAATAATTCTCAGTAAATACCCTTTCACTCTAATAACTTAATTTATATTTAATTTGTTTAAGAGTGACATTACTTACTATTTTCGAATTAATAAACATAAAAAGTGACAGACTGTTCCTTCGTATTTAAATAACGACAATATTTACATATAAAATGTAGTTCAATGATTCACCATAGATTGCGGCAACCTGGTCTTATATTAAGAATAATAATAAGGCAATAAGTTGATCAAATCTGTTACAGTTTTCATTAACTACATTGTAAGTGGTCCTGATTTGGGACGGCTGCGTATATCACAGAAAATTCAAATATCACAGAGTTCCACTAGCACCGAAACACGTTGAATATACGTTGAAGGGAATCATTCAGAAGTTGAACAAGTTCTTTCGCTCTTGTTGAAGAATGATTAATGATTTATCTACAAAGGCAATCATATTTTAATTTCTCATTGATAGGAGAAGCTACAGTGACACTTTACTGTGACGTTATTTTCGACAAGCAAGACAGATTCATAGAACAAGAACTACCTATTATTGTACTATTTATACTCGTTCTATTTGTAAGCCAGACGTCGGTAGTTTAGGATTCCTAAATACCGTTTTATTTACTGTTCAATCCGTTTCATTATGAGCCTCCTATAGACATTTCAATTTTTCCTATCATCCTATGAATGGACCTATGAAAAAAGATAATTATCAAAATAAAATATAGGTAAATTCTCTACATAAATGATTCATTTCATTCATTCATGACACATTTTTACATAGTATTAATATTTTTGCAGGTATAGGGGGGGGGAGTAAAGCATTGCATCACATCATTTAGAATGCCATCAGGCCCATCAGCTGCATTTAAAAAAAATGATTTGTTTCCTATGCACGATAGAAAAGACATACAAGAGAAAACGGACTAAGTTTTACTGCAATTAGCACCCAGCAGAGCTGCCAAATAGTGGCAGGCCGGGCCTTGCCATACGCCAATGTGTCTATCATAGCCTAACTCTCGCATATAGCACCTAGAGCTGTGACCTTGAACTGTCCTTCTTACCTAGATGCCTCCTACACGATAGAAAAGAGGTACAAGAGGAAGCGGCCTAAGTTTTACTGCCTGCAATTAGTATCAAGCAGAGCTGCCAAATAGTGCCCAGGCGATTGTCAAGTTAATGCGAATGCGTTTTGTATGCAAAGCAGCAATCCGTGGGCTATTGGACACACTTCGCGATGCATAGCCATGTTCTGCACCACGCCAATGCGCCTATCATAGCCTAGCTCTCCTATACGGCACCTAGAGCTGTGACCTTGAACTTTCGTTCTTACGGATCTCTCCTTCCTTATCTTCCTCTTCTCCTACTGCCCAAAACGAAGTGGCTCTACAAGAACTATTGAACTATTGAAAACAAGAACCTGCTGGTGTACAAGAGGCTGGATTTCAAGGACATTTTTGTACAAATCTCAAAATATATGTAGACGATTAAGCCGAAGAAACCGAGGGTAAGCTTTTTTGGAACACGATGAATACGAGGAGGTTGAATCTGACAGAAAATATATCGTCTTCTTTAGATCAACCGATAGTGAAACAGTCACTTGCCCTTATATTTAACCAAGTAATAATGTATTGAGAGATGTAATGCATTGAGAGAGAATAAAATTATCAAAAGTAAGTCCCAAATAAAACGAATGTTGTAGAAGATTGTTATTTCAAAATTGATAATAAATGTATTTACTTAAAACTTTTTTGTAATTTTTGTAATATAAATTAAATTTGTAATTTCAAAATTGATTATAAATGTATTTATTTAAACTTTAGAAGTGGAAATTAAACGATCGATATACAGAAAGATTGTGATACTACGCCTGAATTTCTCAGCCAATAGCTCAAATATTATTGATACTACATAAAAATGTATCTGAATCTTTTTGATGGAAAATTTACTTTTCTCCATATCATATTTTTCCTCGTAAGACCGTTCACTACCGAGATATTGTCAAAAAAATTATTTTTAAACAATATTGCCTCAGAATTTGCCTCGGAAAAATTTGCCTGTCCCAAAAATTTGTCGAAATAGTAAAATATTTTCCCCGATTTAAAATGTTATTAATCTACCTGACGCCTAGCCTATTGAACATATTGATTGCTAGAAGTTTGAGAAAAATATTTTCTACGGCATTGCTTTTGCTCCTTGAGATCTGGAAGAAAAAATGACAACATTGACACATTTCATCCATTGTGTAGGTAATTGTCGCATGTAGATTTCGTAATCAAATACCTTTGTATTAAACAATATCTTCGAGTACGTCTTCATCGATCCTCTAGTCGATTAATACACCCATGACTAGTGCAATAACCATACATTAAGGTGCAGCTGAGGCCACTTTAGAGGCAAGCGAATTTACGCTCGCATCCGTAGCGGCAGTTGTAGGAGATGAAATGAAAATATCCGCCAGGAGCAGGATCAGCCTTGCAAGGGACTAGAATTTAGCGTCCATTTTTTAACGCCTTTCCTTTCCAGGCTTGGACTTGACCTAATAGAAATTGGATTAATTAGAAAGCACGTTTGTTAAATTATCATTTTTCTAAAAGAAACACTAGAAATTCTACCAGAAATGGCTAGGCTTTGAATGAGCGTTGATCCGCTGCGGTTGATGTTGATGGAAGACTTGCCAAATCAAACTATGATTCAGCGACTGCTTGTCTACGGTCCGTCTGTACAATCTTTACCTTTCAGTGTCTAATATGCTACGGATAGGGCAACCACCCAACAAAAGAAGAAAAGCCTCCCATGCCACAGCAATTTATTAATGCGATGCATCTGGCTTATTGAATATAGTCACTTATCTCGCAGTTCTTCGTTTCCTTGATCTCTATCTTCATCATCTTTATCTTCAGCATTTTCAAATATCTGATTTTCCTCTTATGATAGGAAACGGATGTTATGTCACAACCAGTGGCAGGCAGCATAGAATAAAACAAGATATGGAAACAAATGTCGAGGACCAAACTTAAGATTCGCACAATTGAATATCTTGCTCGTTCCGGGCTGTTTCTCCTGACACAAACATGCAAATATCGCCGTGAACATCAGAAATAGGACGAGCAGATACGTGTCTCCACCTACAATCACAGCAGGGATTCCTGATGTTCTGATGTTTTTTAAATTAGCATTTTTCAAAAAGAGACACTAGACTCCTACCTGGTAATTAGCTTTTCGCAGACGAGTACCATCAAAAGAGCTGGGGGTCTTTCCTCTACTCCCATAACTCGTAGAAACGCCTATAACACCTTTAGTTTATATTTCGTTAATTCCGCAGTCGATACTGGTTAATTTGACAATTGAATGACCTCGCTAGAATAATTAGTTCATAAGATATCGCCAAAATAGATAAAATCGATATGGCGCGGCGGTGTTTCCATTCTGGCGACTTTTTCCCTAATCAGACTTTTTGTGAAATTTCGGATATCAATTAGGGCATCGTTCGGAACATTCCCAGAAGTATTCAGCTTGTTAAATTTTGTCCGGTAAGAAGTAATTTTTGTCTAATTACACTGGCCTGTGGACACTATTTTTATTTACCTTTTCCTAATCTAGTCGTTCAAACAGGACTATTATATGCATTTATGGTCATTAAAATTTGAAACTATTACATTATTATAACGTTACAGTCCATGTTAACGTAATTGACTAACTTAATATCTTACACCTACACCAACTGTTTTATCATATAATAATTTAACATGAAATGACATATCGGTTTCGTTTCAACATGGCAACATTTCCCTATCAAGACATGGAACAGTCAACTCGACCTCCATCCATTAAAAGTAATACTACCGTATTGAACATTTGGGCATAATTACTATCCAATTTTAAATAAACGCTATATGTAATTGCGAAGACGTTGCAATTAAAACCAGGTACTTTAATTATATATTTATTCGAATATATAATCTATTCTACTAGATAGTAGATTCCTAACATCTAAATAATAAATGCTAAATCAAAATTAACCGACTCAAAGCGGAAGAACTGCAAGGCGAATTAGGAAACATCTGATGAGGATAAATAAAATAGTACGGACAGTATTGAATAGTAGCAATCAATGGAATTGCCGCTTGTCATTTAAAATAAATTTGGTCTCATTGTTTCAACAGTTCCTATCAATTGTTGGCAGCCGACCCGCGTAGGGCTATAATTTATCCTAGGACACGTTGAATCAAAGATCAATGAGAATAATCTCATACATTTCAGACATATGAATGAAACCTACAATGATTTATACTGATACTCCACCATTTTTAATTGGTCTTACGTTAGTAATTATTGACCAGCTTTCTGATCTTCAATAATCAAAATATTCCATTATATATATATATATATATATATATATATATATATATATATATATATATATATATATATATATATATATATATATATATATATATATATATATATATATATATATATATATATATATATATATATATATATATATGTATATATATATATATATATATATATATATATATATATATATATATATATATATATATATATATATATATATATATATATATATATATATATATGTATGTATATATATATATATATATATATATATATATATATATATATATATATATATATATATATACATATATATATATATATATATATATATATATATATATATATATATGTGTGTATATATATATATATATATATATATATATATATATATATATATATATATATATATATATATATATATATATATATATATATATATATATGTATATATATATATATATATATATATATATATATATATATATATATATATATATATATGTATATATATATATATATATATATATATATATATATATATATGTATGTATATATATATATATATATATATATATATATATATATATATATATATATATATATATATATATATATATATATATATACATATATATATATATATATATATATATATATATATATATATATATATATATGTGTGTATATATATATATATATATATATATATATATATATATATATATATATATATATATATATATATATATATATATATATATATATATATATATATATATATATATATATATGTATATATATATATATATATATATATATATATATATATATATATATATAGCCAATAAACCTAATAAAATACAATTGGGAAACTCATAGTTTTCAAATCATCTTTACTAGGTTCATCTGCGCCATCGTACTGTTGATTGGAAGCTGGTTTCATAGATCATGATTTCCTCTTGTAACCTCTGGATGGAAATTCTTTGTTCTTTAATGTTCTGCCTCAGTTGTAAAAATGTGACGATTCATGAAAACATGAGGTATAAATGGTAAATAAGATATGACTCACTATGCTACCCTGGGACACTCTGGTTCTGACTGTTGCACCTAAATTTAACTAAAATTAATTTATTTAATTCAATCATTTAAAACCCGCCGACGCCGACCGTACTGCAAATTACCAGTGGACTCGAAAATAATTGAGAACTTCGCCTTCACTGTGATATAAAAAGTCTTAAACACAGTTTTCCACTCAGTATCCAAACAATATACTACTCGGCGCGTGCTCTTTTTGGATTTGACGCCGGCACAGACCGCCGATGCGAAGCAGCAAATGTTTTTTGTGTTGTTAGGATATATGAAATATATATATATATATATATATATATATATATATATATATATATATATATATATATATATATATATAAAAGTTACAGATCTATATATATACAAAATATTACAGATGGGCGCACAAGACTGAACAAGACAGAATAGCTATTTTTGTAACCAGTTGGGAAAAGTACTATTTTGTGTAACGAGCAGCTTTCTGCGGAACGAGCGCTAGCGAGTTCCGCAAAAGGATGCGAGTTACACAAAATAGTGTTTCCCAACGTGTTTCGTACAAGGTTTTTTCTAATTTTCACTAATTTTATATTTTATGAGAAGAATACTCTGAATTTTATACGTTTTAAAACAATCCAGTAGGTTATAACGGTGTGACAGACAGCTCGTCACGTTCATAGCTTGTCAGGTCTAAATAATCTACTATGTAATGAACTTTACGAAACCAGTTGCGTAATATGTTACTTTTCGTAACTGGTTGTGAAAAGTAACCTAAGTAAAACCTGTGAAAGTAAGTGAAAAGTAAGTTTCCTAACGTCAAAGGGTTTTGAAAAGTGTGACTTTGCATGTCAAAATTCGAAAAAGAATTTTCCCACGCGCAAAAAATATATCATAATTCCTGAGCTAACGTTAATTTATTGTCAACCTAAATAATTTCTTATCATTCTTCTTCTTATTATAAATCTTTCTTCTTATTATAAATTTCAACTATAATTATTTTACAATTAGTTATGGCAAGCCCTACGCATGTATTTGATGAAGTAGTGGCTGAGTTTGTCTCTCTTTGATCCCATATTTTTGGGCCTACTTGAAGTTTTTGTTGAACGGAATCCTCTATAAATCCTTCTGTCGCGTTCGTTGATTTCCATCCGCCATGCTTTTTAAGAGTGGTGATGTCTGCTCCGGCATCAACCAGTATCATAGCAGATGTTCTCCGGAAACAGAGGCCGGTGTAATTTCGAGCATTCGGCAAATCCATTAATTCTGCTATTTTTTTAGAGATAACATCTTTTTCAATTTAAATTTATATATCCTGGGAAAAATCTTGAACAGGAAGATTTTCGAAACATTTCGATAATATTGACTCCTTCGATGGTCCCTCTTCTCACGTTCGTCTTTGTGTAGGGAATCTCTATCAATATATTTATATTATCCCACGTCTTTTATATGTTCAAGCTGAAAAAATGTTAGTTCTTCTCGACGGCATGCTCTACTGGTACTAATAATCAACACAATCTAAAATAAGAGACAATTTCAATATCTGGAGATGTATGAAAATTACACTTTACCTTCTTCATCCAGTAAGTTTTTTCATCTGCTTCTTTAAAAAATTTCTCAATATGTGACTTTCTTAAAACACTAGACTTACTCCCCTTTGATCACTTCAATGTTCAAATAAGCGATACATATGCTTTTTCATATTTAACTTTATACGGAATTTGATTGAATCGCGATTTTTGCTGATTCTTTTCAGCATCATCTTCCATGTTATCGTTGGTAACTGATTTTTTTTCATTTTTTATAAACCACTGACACAATAATACGAACGAAAATCTAATAAATAAACTCGTTTCCATGTCAACATTCCTTCAGGATTCTTGATTCACATTTTACGAAATTCACTTTCACTTTTCACTAAATTTTCACTTATAATTACACAAGAGGTTTGTATTTTACCGGATAAATTTGGATTTTTTAATGAGAATCTATTTACTTATTTATTTATTTATTTATTTATTATTATTTATTAAAGTACACCATTCAACAGGCCTAACGGCCCAATGCCAGAATGGGAACAAAAATAAAAATAGGTTTACAATAAATATTAAAATTAATTAACATAATTAATAATTAATAATTAAAATAATTAACATAAACAACACAAAACATATAAAGGAAATATAAAAGCACTAAAGCAAAGGATTAACCAAATATGAAAGAAAATTACAATTTGATTGCAATTGCAATAATTATACAAGGTATAGAAAATAAGTACAATAAGTACAGGAAATATTGATTACTACCAATGACAATTAAATTTAAAAAAAACTAAATAAAATAAAATGAGGCCAACATTATTATATAAAAGAAAGCGAACAAGAAAAAATATCGAAGGACGAATTATTTATTATAAATATTACAAAAATATTACTTAAAGGAGAAAATTTTCCAAGGTTTGTCCACGGAGTTGGTAAATAAAATAAACTTGCATAACGTGAAGCAGTTCTGGAAATATGTACGTTAAGCATGCTTAGAATTTCAGTACAGTTAATAAGATTGTGAAAACTTAAGCAAGCAATGTTAACGTCTTTTTATTAACGGACTAAGTGAAAATCTGCAAAGAAGTTGGGATTGAGGAAAACCAATGGGTGGATGTATATACACCGTCTGAACGAAAAGCCGCAAGTTTAAGAAAACTGCGCTGGACTCTCTCAAGGTTGTCAATATAAGTAGAATAATTAGGAGACCATATAATTGAGGCATATTTATATTTAGAACTAATTAGAGAAATATAGAGCGTTTCAAGGCAAGTTTCCTTTGTAAACGCGTATTCCTAATAACATATACATGATACAAATATCCGTAAATTTGAGATTCTCGTAAAAATCTATCAATCGTTGGCATATAGTAGATATTTAACTGATAATCGACTAACTATGTCATTGATAAATAGGGTAATTAAAAGAGGTCCTACAATTGAGCCCTGTGGATCACCAGATTTTGCCAATACCTCACTAGACCTATAACCATACGGCACACCACATATTGAACTCTGTTGCACAAGTATGACTTAGGAAGAAAAGGAGAAACCGAAAGAACCTAATTTCTTTAACAATATACCGTGATCAACCCTATGGAAGGGGGGCTTTAGAGAAATCAATATATAATGTCAGTTGGGAACCCTTCCTCAACGACCGATGAAATAAATTCTGTAACACAAAGTAGATTTGTTACTATCTACCGTGAAAAAATCCATGCTGAAAGTCAGTTGCCCCGAAATCATATGGTCATCAAAGAAAATCACGTGCCTCGTATGAAAAAATATAATTTCAGATAGTAACTTTTCAAAACATTTTGCGAAATTGTTAATAATTACAATAGGTATATAATTGCATATATTTCTTTTCGCCCTTTATACGTATTGGGATTATTTTCGATGTCTTCCATATAGACGGAGAAATACATGAAAATTACATTTTATTAAAAAGTATTTTGAGGGAAGTAGAAAATATAGCGGCACAGTCTTTAAGCAGAAATGCTGAAATTCCGTTGCCTAGCTATTAGACAAGAAAAACAGTCAACTATTAAAAACGCGACACCGAAAGTGGAGCGTTTTAGGTTGATGGTTTTCCGAGTCAAATTGCTAAAGAAACAGTTGCGAAAGAAACAACACAAATTTAGCCGGAATCTATACAAATGTTGAGTGTAATTCGGCGGGACAATTTAATGAATAAAAAATTTAGACATATGAATGCAAACTTTATTTATAAAACACTAAAAATGAACACATTTTCGTGTGTACTTGAAAAAAAAATAAGTGAAAAACCACTAGTGCATTTGACACTGTAAATGTTGCATTATCGCTGTCAAAGTTATAGTTGCACTGTGGCATATGCGATTTTTTTATATATAAATTAAATTGTCAATAAAAAATTATGATAAATATAGCTATTTGCGCTATTTTCAAAGCGTTATTGAACAAAATATCATGTGTGCACTCGTAGGAAATGAATATTTTCCGAATATGGCATATTTTTTTTATTTCGGCTGGCGCGATCGGGCCAAAAATTTACGCCTGATGCGGAAAAAACTCACTTTTTCTAACTTTTGCATAAATACCTATTTTATTCAATAAGCGTGTTGAGGTTCTTAAAAAATTATTTGACAAAATTTAAGGTGTTTCTTTAAAAGGGGTCTCTTATTAGGTTACTGTACCCACTGTACCAATACTATTATAGCTATTTATGCATAGTCTCTATTCGTTTGCCTCCCTAGGGAGGAAAAGTACTATTTTGCTCCCTGAAATGGGCGAGCAAAATTGTATTTTCTATGCAAGTAGTACATAAAATCGTTTTCATATTCGTGATACATTTCGCTGTAAAAATTGACATTAATATCAAGATTTTAATTTAACAAATTAACACCTTTCATGGAAAGTCCTCTATGATGTGCACTTCATAGGTTAAAAGAATATTTCCGTCGACCGTGTTTTTACGAGGTTAATTAATGTATACAAAGTTTATTAATAACCCTTATTAAAGCATGATTTTCTATTAAAAAACTATTTTAGTGAAACATTTAAATCGCATAAATTTAAATTTCGAAATCAAGATGCCGAGTCATCAATCTGTCACTGTCAGTAAAGTCACGTTTAATATTTGAAATATAGTTTTGTAAAACGTCTTCTTCTGCCTCCATGCTTTATGACAGTAGTGCAGACTTTTCAGTCATTAAACGACTGGGTATTTGGAAATCCACTGCTGTTGCAGAAGGATATATTGACAATTCAGTATAAAATAAAGTTGACATAGCTTAAAAAAATTTCTGTGAAACAGAAACTCCTCCTACTAGTTCTACCAGCGCCGAAACAATCATCCAAGATAACGCATTTATCTGTTCCTTCCTTCAATTTTAATAACTGCACTGTTTCTGACGTAAATATAAATATTTATAAACACAAATCAGATTTGTGATACTTTATAATTAATGAATAATTGAATTTGTACTTAGTTTTCTTAAATAAAAGATTTGATCCATTTTATTCAAAGTACAAAATATCTCGATTATTAATCGCTGTCATTAATACACTAGTTCGTTAAATAACTATTTCCTGATGAGACTTTCATAGGCTACACTTAACATGGCGATTAATTAAATTTTTAACGACTCGGCTTTAGTAAATTATATGGAAATTTGAAATGGCGCTTTAGATATCTTAATGGCGTTTTAATAATAACTAGGTATATAAAACCAGATGGTGGAGAAGTTGGTAAAAGGACGGATGCCGAGGGCTCCACTGTGACAGTTCGTGCGAGTTTTGTTACAAATGTTGTCAAGTAAATATAAAGACGGTCTAAAGGGATGTAGGTGAATAAGTCCCCATTTGCTTTGCGTGTGCCGTAAACAGGGCTGGATTTTATATATTATGGATTATTTGCAGATCTCTTAGAGCGCGTTGTTAGCTAAATGACTTGGTAAAGGTGAATTATTTATACTGATATAACTCCTGAATAAGTCGACATAAGGCCTGGAATAATGTAAGCCTTAGATTTTTTTTAGAAAAAATTTAATAAATATTTACTATGGCAAGGACTATAATTTCTTATAGGCTATTGATTATGTACTAATAAACAGGGTAATAAGGAACTAAGTTCACGGGATTTTATTGCAGGAGTCGGTCAATGGGTCATTTAAGAAGAAAACCGCGTGCTATTAAATTAGAGGGTGGAAGTTCAGTTTTTTCTCGCATGCAAACGAGGCAAAAAAAATTATAGACCTTTTTGTAGGTAATTGAATTTCCCATCAAAATGGCGTATTTAAAAAAAATAAAACTTCTTTATGCCGAAAATGTTGAAACAAAAAGGAAAAAAGTCAAAATTTCGATTTTTTATTTTTTGCTTTTTTGCCTGTAACTATTTTTGGGTCAGAGGTGGGTATAGGCATTGCCTTATAGAAAAAAAGTAGATATAATTTCCTTCAAAATGGTGGCTCAAAAATTTTACCGTTTTTTTTTATTTTTATCCCTCTTATATAGATATTGTTTTTATTCTCATTTTATTGAAAAAAATTTTTAGTGGAGCGGATCTAAGAAGTGACTTTAAAAAAAAAATTTCCAACTTGTTAATAATGTTCCCCCTACTATCTGGTAACTTTTTCCGGTAATTGTTGTCCACCAGGGGGCGCGCGCGGCCCTTCAAATATTGTAAAATCAGGTTTCTTTTAGATTACGCGTAATCGAGGAGACGGATAGAAAAATTTTTTGAACAAGAAAAATAGGTCACCACTGGTTAACGCGTAATCTGGTTTTGGACCCGTCAAAATCGGTCCATTAGAACCGAAGATACAGCGGTTTTAAGATTTTTGTTTTTTAGGGGGGACAAGAAAAAGGGAGTGAGCAATGGGGGTGTTGCGGGAAAGGGGGTGGGACTGGGAACCTGATTTTTTTTTCTCTTGTAGGTAATGGTTATCGGAAACCCAGGCCGATATTTCTTTGAGATTGCTCAATTATGGAAGGGTTGGGAGGGGAGAGGGTGGAAAAGGGTTAAACGGGTGCATCTCCGGCCCTGATGAACCGATTTAAAAAAATAAAGATGGATTTTTTTTGTTTTTTTTATAAGGAATCGACGACAGCTTGAAAAAAAAACAAAACTAAAACACGGGCGTGGGGGGTGAAAATAAAAACTTTATTTTTTTGTTTATTTTTTTGTTATGGGTAGGAGAGGGAGGGGCGCCTACCATATTGAAAAAGTTGAGCAATTGTATAAACTTTATCGAAAAAAAAATTACCGATTTCGTTCATTAGGGACGTCAGGGCGTCGAATCTAGGTTAAAGCCCTGTAGAAGGGCGAGAAGACGTCCTACGGCCTTAAGCCAAGTCTCATTCTCAAGGTGAAGGTTTGCCCTATTAATTAAAAGAAAATAATTCCCGATCGCACCAATAGTTTTCATACGCGCGCGAGTTGGGATGCTGGGAAATTTTATTTTCTCTCGCCGGTATCTCCAGCGGCAGAAGAGTGGACGTGGAGCTCAGGAAGGTAAGCCTGACATTAGTGACATTTTCATTTTCTCAACTTTTCCGACAGGTGCAGTACAGCAAGAAGGTTATCTCTTCAGACTGTATCATTCTGTTTGAGTGGAAAATAAATACAAAAAAAAATCCCGTTATCGCCTGTACATTAATTTACTGAAGCTGCTGTAAGTACTGCGTGTTTATTCTTGATCTATGCAATAAATAGTACTTTTTTCCTTCTACTGAACAATCTTAATCTAATTTCTTAATCTCAATTTTTAATAAATGCAGATCGGGGGTGCATGACGATGCTTGCAGCAATTTTTTATATGCAAACTTGTATGAAAATTTTGAAAATAATGACCCAGATTCATATTGGGAATATGAAAGCGAAGACGAATCAAGTAGAGAAAATAAAATTTCCCAGCGTCCCAACTCGCGTTCGTATGAAAACTATTGGTGCGATCGGGATTTTTTTTTGTAATTAATAGGGAAAACCTTCACCTTGAGAATGAGCCCTGGCTTAAGGGCGTAGAACATCTCCTCGCCCTTCTACAGGGCTTTAACCTAGATTCGACGCCCTGACGTCCCTAATGAACGAAATCGGTAATTTTTTTTTTAGTAAAGTTTATACAATTGCCCAACTTTTTCAATGTGATAGGCGCCCCTCCCCCCTCCTTCACCTGGAGAATGAGCCCTGGCTTAAGGACGTAGGACATCTGCTCGCCCTTCTACAGGGCTTTAACCTAGATTCGACGCCCTGACGTCCCTAATGAACGAAATCGGTAATTTTTTTTTTAGTAAAGTTTATACAATTGCCCAACTTTTTCAATATGATAGGCGCTCCTCCCCCCTCCTTCCCATAACAAAAAAAAGAAACAAAAAAATAACGTTTTCATTTTCACCCCCCACGCCCGTGTTTTTAAATTTTGTTTTTTTTAAAAGCTGTCCTCGATTCCTTATAAAATAACAAAAAAAATCCATTTTTATTTTTTTAAATCGGTTCATCAGGGCCGGAGATACACCCGTTTAACCCTTTCCCACCCTCTCCCCTCCCAACCCTTCCATAATTGAGCAATCTCAAAGAAATTTCGGCCTGGGCTTCCGATAATCATTACCTACAAGAGAAGAAAAAATCAGGTTCTCAGTCCCACCCCCTTTCCCGCAACACCCCCTTTGCTCACTCCCTTTTTCTTGTCCCCCTAAAGAACAAACATCTTAAAATCGCTGTATCTTCGGTTCTAATGGACCGATTTTGACGAGTCCAAAACCAGATTACGCGTATCGAGGAGACCTATTTTTCTTTTTCAAAACAGTTTTCTATCCGTCTCCTAGATTACGCGTAATCTAAAAAAAAACTGTTTTTACAAAATTTGAAGGGCTGCGCGCACCCTGGTGAACAACAATTACCGGACAAAATTACCAGGGAGTGGGGGGGAACATTATGAACAAGTTGGAAAATTTTTTTTTCAAAAAAGTCACTTCCGTTTGGACCCCTTTTTTTCGTAGATCCGCGCCACTATATGATTTTACTCAATAAAAAAGGTATCTTAAGTTCATTAGTTGATAATAAATAACTATTCACACAAATGTATGTAACAATGGTATTTTTTTTAAATAAAATTTTAATTAAATATACCTGAATATCGCCTGAATACCTAAAGAACGTATTTCCAAATCTAGCAGTGGCAAGGAAATTACTTAAACCCTCTGAACTGGCGTTGGAAAAATTCTAAATATGGATTAATTGTTATTCGCACAACCTCCTGCAGCCAGAGATTTTGCTAAAGTGGCTTGTTGTTGCATAAGATTGCCGTGGAAACAGTAGTTGCAGAAAATTACAAATTACTTGTTCCATATTTTGCCAAAAACATATGGGGATCAATTATTGTGATAATGTGAAGATATAGATGATGATATCGATATACAATTTGAGAATGTTATTGAAGAAATATAAAACAGTGGTTATGTATTATTAACCAATAAACGTAAAATAAATTTTTTTATTGAGTAAAGTAATAATTTTTTTCAACGAAATGAGAATGCAAACTGAAAAAATAGGTAAGTCCGAGTGGCAATATCTCGGTCAATTTTTAACCAATCATTTTTTCGACCCAGCATTTTAAAGGAAATTTTGTCGACTCCTTTTCTATAGAGCAATGGCGATACCTATCTCCGACCCTAAAAATGTATACGCAAATAAAATAAAAATTGAAATAATAACAAGTTGCATTTGGAAATAAAACATTGTTTCCTTTGTTGACTTTAAGTAGCCAGATAGTTTTTTCGAATTTGTTGCTTTACAGTGTCGTATAAATTAGACTCCGAAAAAGTATCTATAACTTGGTTGGGCCCAATGCTGATATATTCCGTATCTTGGAGAACGAAAATACTTCATGTCCACGATTTATCACACAATAACAGAGTGCGAGCAAGGAAAATCCTGTCTAAACCTCCCAAAAAGTGGAGACCACGGGTATTTAGAGCAGAGAGGGCAGGAAGGTTGGTAGAAGAGCGAAAAATCAGATCGGGATGTCAGTGAGGAGACTGGCTCGTCAATACAGTACTTTAAAGAGTATGGTATCATTGGAATTGAGGAGGAATGGTCAAAAATATCTAAAAAGGCCCCAAATACACCCAAGGCTACGTATACCACGATGCTGTCGTCTACTGAGGCGGGTGTATTTTGCGAATGAAAAACTCATTATCTTAGGTGACGAAACGTATTTCACTTTCAACAACTGAAGTAAAACGAAATTCTGGGTTTTATACGGACAACGTAGAGGAGTGCCCTGACAATATTAGGTACAAACATATAAAGCAAAATTCGCCGATAAAATCCTACTCTGGTGCGCAATTTCTGCAAGGGATATATCCCGACCTTTTGTGGGAAGAGTAAGAGGTGAAGCTTTGAACAGTCAGGACTATATTATCAATTGCATCTCCAAATTCCTCCAATTCATCAACGTACATCACGCTGAAGACAATACCATGTTTGGGTCAGACTTAGCATCGCGCCACTAATCTAGAGATACCCAAAACTGTCTTCAACAACAGCACATACCTTTTGTTCCTAAAAACGATAATCCTCCGAACTTACCTCAGTGTCGCCCAATCGAGGATTTTTGGACTTTACTGTCGCGGAAGATTTATCATGGAGGGCGGAAAGCCCCAAATGAGGAACAATTAAGAAGGCGAATTTACGAAAAATAAGAGAAGCTGATTTGACGCCTGTCCAGCGCCTGCTGAGAGACATCGCAGAAAATTGCGTCTGGTCGAGGAGCACGGCTCCCTTCACGTAGTGTAAGAGCGTGGTTTAGTTAAGCATTAAGTTATAGTTTATACCAAATCATAAGTGTTGGAATAAATTTGTTTGTTAAAAAAAATCCCGATAAATATTTTGTGCCACGACTTTTACGCCATACGTTATATTAATGATTTATCCAATTTTTTATTTCCTTATTTATAATCAGCAAATTGTATCGCTAATTTTTTGCTAGTTTAACTTCTACTCGATTTACACACATCATTAAATATGTTAGCAATATTTACGTTCTCTCTGTGGAATGTTGCAAAAAATAATATTCTTCTATATTTCCGATTAGCCGTATATGTATATTACCATTGTTTAATATATTTTAAACAATTGTACCACATGAGGTTTTACAGTAATTTATGAACTATACTGTGAAAGTAATTATCTCTTGGATTTATGGTATTGTAGAAGTATTATCTTAGGAACATTTACACCATGTTCAAATAAGCCCGCAGGATTCAAGAGGATAATGAATGGGATAATAACAGGATACTTTATTGGATTATGGCTTTCGGTACATCCTGAATAATTAATATTTCAATATAAAAGGATTCTCTTTTGACCACAGCTTCGGACAAGAACATACTATTATATAGAATAGGCTTCCTTCCATTTAAAGTGTAAGCTCGGTTTATATTTGAAGCAAGCTCAGTGCAGTGATAAATCTTTCTGTAAAATAAAACTTTAAAGAGCTTTGTTCTTGAAAGCTTGCAGCCTTTTTTCAGTGTTGATTCACAACAAGCTTCACGCAGTGAAAACCTTAATATGCTTTGTGTGTTGCTGCGAAAATATATAAAGTGGATCATAACATATCTTAACGTATTGATTTTCCTTATCGTATTGGTTTCCCCTCAAGTAAATTTGTTAGAACCTAACTAAGAAATAGAAATACTGTTACAGATGCAATACGTACCCTCAAAAATAATAATAAGAATTATATATATATATATATATATATATATATATATATATATATATATATATATATATATATATATATATATATATATATATATATATATATATATATATATATATATATATATATATATATATATATTAGCTTTGAAATTATATGCTATTCATATTTGTTTTGTGAAAAGTAATCTTGGGTTTGTAGCATTTCATTACATAGAGAAATAAGCAAATAGACGAATAAGAGGAAAGATATACTTACTAGTGCTATATCTGGACATACATACGGAAATGAACCACTATACACACCGAAACGGTTCGTTTCGGTGTGTATAGTGTATAGTGTATAGTTTCGGTATATATATATATATATATATATATATATATATATATATATATATATATATATATATATATATATATATATATATATATTGTGATAAATTTAAATATATAAGAATTTATAAATGCCCTACGTTGGTTGATAATATGAGATAAATTGAATTTTTAAGAAATTTTTGAAATAGTGAGATATTGTAATAGTGGTATGGTGGAGAAATATGTAATATGTTTATAAGATACTTACTCTATTTACTTCCCTATTGAATCCTTCTCTTTTATTATGGGCGCCAGTTCTATGAACATTGATTTGCATTTATTTAAATGAAGGATCACTTTAGTCATGACCACTCTATCGTCTTAGAGGGAGTCCAATTAGGCTTATTAATTTTTATATAAAATTTCTTTAAAAGATTATTTGATCAATGAAGTTAATGACTCATCATAATTGATTAATTGTATGATTTAATTGTATGCCAAACTTTTGTTAAAAATTTTAAATTTTTGTGAAGATCAGAGTTGTATTAGTTTTTAAAATTATTCCCTGAAATTGCAAAATAAGAAAGAAGAAGTTGTGGCTGCATATGACTGGTTATTTTATTTGATTTGGTTATTTTGAAATCAAAATTTTAGAACCTTATTCCTATCCTGCTGCAAAAACCTACGTAGCATATCTAATTACATGATAATAAGTCCTCTGACACAATATTTCTTAATGTTAGCAAATTGTTTATTACCTTGTTGTAAAATATGTTAATCCTTTTATGAACTTTCACAAAACTTGTTGCATTGTATTTCACTTATACGCTAACTACACACTGCTGCTGGGCTCTGGTAGTGGTGTCATCTAGCGGGATATCGCTGTACTGCCTCTGGAATGCTGACTGCCTTTCTGGTATCTCGCGTTTATTTACCCTCAAATTTATATTATTTGCTGCTGGGCTGTAGTTTTTACTCTGCTATCACTTTAATCACTGTGAAAGTTAGTTTCCTTTTCTTGTTTGACATATTGACTGCAAATTTTCTTCCACTGGGTTGGGATGCTACCAAGCTATTCCCTTCTTTACTAGTAAAAACGACGAAAACACTTATTCATGCAGTTTTCCTGCTTCTAGGCCATATACACTGGTATTATTGCTTACCAAGCACAAATTAGGTAACTTATTATTTAAATTTACAATTACTTTTTTGTTAATAAAAATTATAAAATTCACGAGCGTGGCTCTTGCTTTCTTGAACGCCTTAACTAGACACTTTTTAATTGTTGGTAGTTGCCACGGATGTACCGTATTAAAAACAAATGCAACTTCCTGGTTACCTACTTCTTTCTTATTCTCTTATTTTGATCTGAGCAATCAGATTAATTCACAATATTTGATTTATTTAATTTCACTTTAAACTATTCAACTTTAATTATCACATAATATAATTTTGAATTCAGTTCATTTCAATTTATGTCGTGTAACTTCACTTTCTGTGTGGCGCGTTCCTCCACATTTTTTTTCATTTTGCTTCCTAGCTAAACTCTCGAAACCCTTGTTTACACTTATGCTGTTTCATTAATCCTTTAATTTAGATATAGTTTATTAGGGATTGATATGTGATAATTAATAGTATGACTAATTTTTGTGTCGATTAATTATTTAGTTATAACGATATTATGTTTCAACCAATCATGCGCGTAGCTGGTTGGTGTTCAGCTATACTATGTTCGTTGTTTATAGACAAGTGTTTGATTACGCTTATACTATAGTCTGTTCGTTAGTTGTAGGCTACTGAATTGAATTTAATTTTAATTTGTTGTATTTATTGTATTTGGTTGCCGATTTAGGTTCTATTAGCTTTAAGCCGATTTAAGCTTGTATTAAAATTATTTTCAGATTGTGGAATATTTTCTACTTTTTGTATCATATTATGGTAAGCTGATAATTTACGTTGATATGAATGTGTGGTTCTATTATGTATGGTTATAATGACAGTATCATATGGTTTGGGAAAATTGACAAATTAGGTTTGTTCTGTATGTTGGTTACAGTTAAAACGTAAAGAATATGGTTTTTTTTCTACTGTATATTTTATTTACAGTAGAAAAATGTAAACTATTAGTTACCGATTTTTGCTTCACCACTTCTCAATTAGTGCTGAAGAAAAGGTAATTATTTAATATAACCCCATCCACATCTGTATATAAAGATACAAATTTCCAAATAAATTACCACTCACTTACTACATATATTAATTATAAAACGCATTTTGCTTATTAATTTATTTAATATTCGGCGGCATATTCGGTCACACAATAATAATTATTAGGGATTCAGATAGGATCTCGTAGTCCAAGGTCCATGTCCAATTCAAGTTCTTGTGCATACCAGTATATAATTCTAATTGAAGCATCAAAGGGATTCTTATAAGCTTATAATTTGGTAAAACCTGCTGCGCACGTCATTATACTATATCACGACGAAGGGTATCAGAACAAAAGCCAATGGCAACACTGCCAGTGAACTGTCGGCTGCAAACA
>CAXKVY010004738.1:0-24318 GCA_964058915.1 Tetropium fuscum | reverse complement strand
CCCGGACTATTGGGCCGGTGTAACACACCCCCAATCGACCGCTGCTTAAAGGTAAGAAGTTATTTTTCCCATCCAGCTTGGAAAATAGTGGAGAAATTCAGCCACATGCTTTTATAATTTTTTTGGAACATTGGTCATTAGAACACTGGTCACACCAGTACTTGAATAAAACCTATACAGTCCTGTTGACATTTCTATTATTAACGAACTTTTTGTTTTTTGGCCTGCTTTATCTTAAAAATGTATTAAATCAGAATATTTAATACCTTTGCCTATTTACTACATTTAGAAAAATAAATCATTAGCCTTGTTAGATACCTCGTTAGTGGATCTAGCTGATCTGACTGATAATATTGATAATAGATAGTTAGATAGATACATGTGTCGGGGGATAATGTGTGCTACACGGTATTACGTACAGCCAATCTCACCTAGGGTACTTATGCTGTTTCTATATTACTATAAGAACTGTTGATCAATTATCCCCTCTAGTCTAGTACATGCTACAATCACAGTAGATATAGTTACATCGGCTACAGTCGTGTGTTCCGAGAGCCATACAACACATACCTGCATTACTTGCAACTTATTCTAAGCACACTTAAAACATGGCTCCGAAGTTATATATGTCGATTATTAGTCCTCCAGTAAGGGCAGTTCTAATGTGCTCAAAGGCGATCGGTTTGAAATTAGAATTAGTGGAAGTAGATCTTTTTAAAGGAGAACATCGGAAACCTGACTATTTAAAGGTAATTTAGATATATATTTAACGTTAATTAAATACTTAGATAAGAACTAGTAAATGTAGATAACAATTAATCAACAATTGATAAGGAGCAGTAAGTAGGATTTTTTTAACTCCATTCCAACTCATATATTGTGATCTAAGAATCACAAAGCCATCTTCTTGGGTGGGGTATAATATGGTTACATCTATCAATATGTGAAATATTTTGTTTTTCCTTGCCTCTCTTATTTTTGGAGATACGGTGATGTAGGTTGAGCTATATTTTTCTGTTATAATCCTTATCAATCGCTGATCAGTGATAGTCCGGCGAATTGCTGTAAGAATTATGCACAAGGGGTTAAAAGCGATTTATTAGGAACCTAAGGACCATATTCAGAATGGGATTCAGTCACATTTTTTTACGCTGAGGGTGGATACCACCCTTTCTCGGGGGTGGAAATTTGTACACTCAAAATAACCACGGAAATGGATATAGGCACAAATTTTAAGTAAATAATGTTCTATAAAGTTCTTTCGATATACCGATATTTTTCGAGTTATTCGCAATTGAAAATGTTTAAAATTCATGTTTTTGGACGGTTTTCGCGAATAACTAGAAAACTTTACGTTTTATCAAAAAAGTTGCAATAACGAAAAATTAAGCTTATAAGAAAACAAAAGATAGGGTTTTTATGAATGCGCTAGATTCTAAATAAAGGGAATTACGACTCGTTCAAGAAAATTATTTTTTTTGCAACAACTATTTCGAGGTATTCAAAGTTAAATACCGGAAAACTGATGCATTTTTCGGGAAAAACTTATGAAGCATTTCTTGTAGTAGCTGGAAAGACCTTTAAAAGGAGCCACTGTTACTTTGATATTCCGTTATAACTAAGCGAGATACGATGCAAAAATGGTGGGGCGCTCCGAACTTTTGAGAAAAAAATGAGCACGAATACCCCAATCATTTCCAACAGAATGGATATTATCCCTTTAGAAATTACTTTGTTTTACTGTTACTCATATAATCCAAAAGTTTGGCTGGGTTAAAAGGCGTATTTTTAGAAAAAAATATATGAATGAAAATGAAGAACATATTTTTAAAATTAATTAAAAAAAGGTTAAACGGACACTGTGGCTTCAAAATTAAGGGTGCTATGGTAAAAAAAAACAATCGCATTCTTCGGATCATAAAAATTTTTCCATTCTACATATTATATCAAATTTTTACAATATTTTTTCTTATTTTTTTTTTAATTTAAATTATGTTTGCGAACATAAAAGAAGCTTTACTCTGGATAATTAAATTCCATCCATTTTTTATTTTTTTTTCACGAGGGGGTAGTTTTCACCCCTTAAAGACAAATAGCAAAAGTCGGGCATATGTCACTTTTGAAGTTAAGGATAATATGCCCTTAATTCCGGAATTTCATGAAAATATATGGTTTGGCTACGAAATTGGTTTTTCCTATTTTATTTTTTTAAGGTTAAGCACCGTGGCCTCCGGGCCTCGAGACAGTTATTACCAGGCTTCTCGCCCCCAAAAACATAGATCTTTGCGCGTCTGTACAGAAGTGAAGTTAAAAATGATTGATCCCATGGACTCCCGTTCTGAATATGGTCCTTAGGTCCCTACTGACACGATTGAAAAGAAAAATCGCTTTATACGCTAGTACATAATGCTTATGCAGTTAGGTTCTAATGCGCCGGACTATGAGCATTAATTTGGAGCATTGTATAATACCTACATTTGCGAATTTAAGTAATAATATTGGCACTAGACAACACAAATTGGCAGCAAACAAAATAATCGTGCAATGATTTGAATAATTTAACAGTAGATTATATTAACTAGCATCAAAAAAGAAAATGTTCATTCAAAAAAATTAATATTCCTAGATTATTCGTATTAGTTTAAAAATAATTAAATGTGCACTATGTCTGGTATATTAAAAAAATATGTGAGCAGCTTTTAAATAATTTCATTTCATTAAATTTAATCATTTTTATATCTAATTTGTTTCCCACAAAAGCTACTTTGAGCAATAGAAAAATAACTGCACACTGAAACGATTGAAGCTAGCATTAGAAAAATGTATATGTTCCTTACATAATCGGTTAGTGTTTTAAAATAAACTGTCCATTTAGGCAGGATGAATATTCAAATGGCAAAATGTATAAGCATTCCCAAATTTGATGTTACATTATTAAATTTACACTATTTAAAATTTACTTTCATTTCTATATCTAATTTGTTCCTCAGAAAATCTAGTTTTAGCAATGAAAACATAACTGCGCACTAAAACAGTTAAAAGGTGCATTAGTGCGAACACCATTCTCTATGGACATTAAAACTTTTCATACCTACTACGCACTAACGTAGTAGGTATTAAATAGGGCATTAAACGTGTATTTTTAAAAAATACTCAAGTTTAACAAGCTTAAAATCAATTCTTCCACATGGTTAACTGAACACAAAAACTTAAAATAAGTATAATAAATACCTAAGTTAGGTTATGTTAGATTATGTTTCAGTGTGCAGCAATTGATTATTTTGAGGAACATATTTTAATGTAAATATATACATTTATATATTGCGCAATATATTGAGCTCAAAATACCCGACAATAATTTCTCAGAATATTCATAATATTGTTCAATTCTGCATTTCTTATTTGGACGAAGTGTATTAATTTTTTGTACAATATGCAAAATTTTAATGCGCTTATCAATCAAAATAATGCGCAAAGCAATAAAACTAATGCGCGGCTTAAATCCTACCCTATATTTAATAGGTACCCTATATTTAATAGGTTATATTATTAATTCCTCATTCACAGAACTGATTAAATACACATGCATTTTTGTAATATCCCTCTATAATTAGACAACAAATTATATGTTAGAACACTTGTTGTTAAATGATGATGTTATTTGAATACATGATTAGATAATTTATTCGTAGTAAAATATTTATTTAATGTAATTTGGTAGATAAAATTTAGTTATTCGGTAATTTAGTTATTCTGGTACCTCAAATGTTATTGCTTTTCAATAAATAAAGTTCCTTCATAAACAGCTATTTATTAATTTGTTATATCACTGATATCTTACAAATGTTATCTAACATCGTGTTTTTAAATCCAAGCAATAGTAGGGCTCATATATTTTCGTTTTTATATATTTTGTAGAGCGATTTATCAGTATGACCTTTATAGATCGGGAGCTGATGAAGAAAATTTCTGTCATACCTATCTTGTTCACTGAGAGATCCTAGTATGCAGAGAGAGTACATTCTTCTGATACGAAACTTATTTCTTATACCTTGGGGGTGGCGCAACCTGTACTGAGGCTTGGAAAATTAAAGTGAATCGACTGTCAGATTTTTATCACCTTGAAACTTGTACTTTGTTTTTCATTTCACGTTACCAATTTAAAAAAAAAACTTATTACACCTGGCGAATGGACCAAAGTTGTTCTTACGAGCAGGAATCCTTGCTCCTTCATAAAATCATTCCATGCATTATGCTGCAAAAAATAGCAAAGCTATTATCAAACAGTGCAGTATTGTAGTATTTTGACTAAGTTATCTTATAATGTAGAAGCCAGTCGATATCTACATTATAAAATAGCAATAACATTATAGCATTGATTATTAAGTCCATATCCATACCTTATGTAATTGCTTGTGTCTGATGGTAGAGAGGGGTGGTCTCTATCATTAACCAGCAAAGTGTCTGTGGTAATAATAGAAGGCGATGAACGATGAAGAATAAATGGAAATAAAAATAAAGCCGATAACGTTGCTTTACATAACGTAAATTAATAAAATTAATTGCATTATGATATGACAACACAGCTTATAAGATGTGACGATAGCATTAAAAGATTATGGCTGACCTTATGTTTAAAAATAAGTAATAATATTACCGCGTGGGTTAATAATTTATAGGTTAGGTACTATCTGCAAGTTGAATGTTGATCTGATTATATTCTGTAAATTGATTTAAGATATTATTTATAGTTAAATCCACTGCATACAATACCAACATTGGAGGATAATGGTCTAGTGTTATGCGATAGTCATGCCATTATGGGCTACTTCATAGGAAGATATGCAAAAGATAAGTCGCTGTATCCGGAAGATGTATCAAGACGCGCGCTGATTGATCAGAGACTGCATTTTGATTCAGGTATTCTCTTTGCAAGACATCTCAGAGCTTGTGTAAGTTTCATAACAAATAGAGTTTCAGACAAAAGACGCTTGAAGTCAATGCCTATTTAAATTTAAATATTATATTGAAACTGGTTTTTAGATGCCTATCTTAACAGAGGGATTAACTGAAATTACAGAAGATAAGGCAAAAGATGTCCTTGAGGCTTTTGGGTTTCTTGAAACATTTCTTCAAAGTACTAAATATGTTGCTGGGGATAACTTATCCATTGCTGATTTCAGCCTAATTGCTACAATTACAAATGCGGGTACGGCTGTACCCTTTGACGGAAATAAATTCCCAAGAATTGCGGCGTGGAGGAAATTGATGGAAACGTTGCCTTACTATGAGCTGAATCGTGCTGGTGGCGAAGTGTTTAAGGATTTTCTTTCATCTAAACTAACTAAATAATATAACTTTTGTATTGCAATATTGTTTACGTTTTATTATTACAGAATGAAATTAATTAGTTGTTTTTTGTTATTTTGTTATCAAATACCATGGTAATTTTATCACATTTAGGTAAAATTGTGAGACGCTTTTAATTTTTTTTATATCAGCCATAATATAGGTACTGTGAGCACCAAAATTCATACGTTCATACATGTTCATACTGTTCACCCTGGGCACCAGGTCCTTGGAGACCGTTGCCGTCATAATATTCGTATCCAACGACCCCAAAAACAGGAGTATCCAAACTGGACGGATTTCCATCAATATTTACAGAGTTGTACATTTTTTATTTATTGTCTCTTCGAGATGCACTTCTAAAATGCATATTTTATATGCAAAAAGGCATTTTTTTCAAAAGTAATTGATCAATTTAGTTCGCATAGTTAATAGACACTCTCACGAATCGAACGCACGAAACCGCATTAAGATCCATCTTACTGCTCAAAAAATTCATTGCTGTATTTCTTCGACTATATAAGCTGTTAAAATGGGAACAACCATTTTAATGCCACTTATTTGTAAACGTCAAACATAAAGAAACAATATGGAAGCAACTACAGCAGAAGATTGCTATAAAAAAGTGATATTTATACCATTTCCTGATCATATTGTTTCGGAGTCAAAAGCCCGCTTTGGAGGTTTGGCATTCAAATTGAACGGTTAATTCCAACAAACGTAAGTAAATACAAAGATGAAGACATGAAGTCTCCAGTAAGTACGAATAAGACTTACCTGGTTCAGTTTTAGAAATTTCTGCTGAATTAAAACTTGGGTGGGACAGGTGGGAAAATATTAGTGATAATGTTCCGGCAAATTCTGTTGATGCAATAAAAAAATCGACAATTTGTTCTACCCAAATATTAAAATCATTCTTTACATATTCACAGTTTTTCCAGTAACAACGTCTTCTGCATAACGTAGCCTTTCAGCGTTAAAGATGATTAAAATCTGATTAGGTATCTGCGAAATACGATGGGTAAAGAAAGATTGAATTGTATGGCTCTTGTGAATTACAAATAAGAGTAGATATGTGGACATGGACCAGCTCGTAAATGATTTTTGTACAGCTAAGCATAGGCGATTTGAATTATACAATTATTGGCCGAATGTCGAATGAAGTTCAATATTTTTTTGAAATATTTTCGTTTATAAATTGTATACCCTGTTAATAAATTTGGTCAATATGCTGTGTTTTCTGCTTTAGAAGAAAATATTTAAAACGCATTATTATGCAGTATTAGTCCCCCTTGGCTAGGTCCTAGATCCGCCACTGTGGGCAACTTCTGCCAAATGTCGAACTTACAACGAAATTCTGTGAGGCTTATAAGAACAAAAAACATCGCCTGGATTCTTAATACTTGCAAGAAGATATCGAATTTTCAGCTTCGAACTCTTATAAGGAATAAGACGGCAGAACCCACAACGAACGTGGATTAGGCTTACTGAGGTTACCACGTAAAAAACACGCCTGGAACTCTGGTGCGAAAAGGAGTTCGCAGGATACAATTTTTACGTTGCTATGTTATCGTCCTTTATCGTCATCGTAGGACCTTAAATATTAGTTCTAGAGAAAAAGGGAGATCAAAATCGCAGAGATGAAAATTGTACGAAATGTAATTCTATACAACTTTGTCTCTGTACATTTATGTCCTAAAGTTAATGATAGACGAGATATTAGTAATTATACTTTACCACTTTTTTCCGCCTAATTAGAAAAATATCGCAGGATAAAAAATGCAATGACAAAAGTTATAAAAATTGTAAGGAATTTAGTTGTTGCAAATTTGATTCTCAATTTGCAACAACTAAATTCCTTACAATTTTTGGTGAAAAGTTGAAAATGGTCGCGATATTCAGCAAAAACAATTCTCCATCAAAATCAATGTGGCTGCTAACGTATAAACGGAATTTGGTAGGTTGAATTTAGACTACCAGTGACCCTCCCCCTCCCCTAAAATTTAGAGCAGTAAAATTGCTGACGGGAACATTTGCAAGAAAAAGCATTTTTTTATTACCCTACTGGGCTATTATATTAACTTTCATATTGACAACCTAAAACACTGCAATAAAGAAACATATATAATGCACATGTTGAACTAAATATTTTAAGCGAAAAAAATCAAATTGAATATTTAACAGATTGTCATTCGTACTTCTTGACAATATACTACGTAAGCATTTTTAGAAATAACAACGACTTCTTGGAGAGTTTCAGGCTGCATCGTCCCCAATTCATTCCAGATCCTTTCTTTCAATTACTCAATTGTAGGTGTCCGGCTGACGTAAACTCTGTTTTTATTAATATTAACTTTTTCCGGATATTGTGAATTGCCCTCAATCATCCAATGTCCAATGTGGATTATCGCACTTATGCTGTTGTTGTTGTTTCAATTAATTACCTACTATGAGCGGTGAGCGAGAAAATGTAACGAGGCCCAACCTTATGGTGAATTGCGTGTTCAATATACGCTACATCTAACGCCATGTATCTTGGAAATTAAGGCCATTATAAAAAAATGTATAGAACAAAATATGCGTGGGTACGTTCAGACAAGGAATATATATATATATATATATATATATATATATATATATATATATATATATATATATATATATATATATATATATATATATATATATATATATATATATATATATATATATATATATATATATATATATATATATATATATATATATATATATATATATATATATATATATATATATATATATATGTATATATATATATATATATATATATATATATATATATATATATATATATATATATATATATATATATATATATATATATATATATATGTGTATATATATATATATATATATATATATATATATATATATATATATATATATATATATATATATATATATATATATAGAGAAAGTGCGAAATAATTTTCTGCCGTCACTTTAAATCGAACAGGCTTTTCGAAAAATGAAGCTGAATTTGAAATGTGTAAATTGAGCAAATAATGAAAAGTTCTAAACATTTTCCTCACATATCCTAGAGGACCTAGAGCAATCATTTAAATCATATCTGCCGATAAGATCCATCCATAACTCCCGCCGTTTTACATTTCGAACGCCTACAGAAATTTTTTTTTATGTGAATTTTTAACTAACCAACTGAATGTTTACCTCTGTTGGCAATCGAAGTAATCTCCAGTCTCATCACCATTACTTTTACACTTAGGAACAGGGCAACTATGCATTTTGCTAACGTTGTTATTATTGTCAAAATTGACAGTACACCATGTCAGTTGAATTGAGTGCCAGTTCAATTGTTAAAAAATGACATATCGAACAGTAGCTAACATATTGTCGCCTCAGAGCAACATGCCAAAAAAGTCGCTTGAGAAAAGTGCAATTAAAAAATTGGCGAAAATTCAGTTTCTATATACGCGTTTTGCATTTCCATTAAAAAAAATTCCCAACGTTTTGTTTAATTTTTTCCACTCTTTTGAAATCTTCAGTTGACATATCCTTAACTTCGTATGGCTTTCCTTTCTTTTTGGCTGATTTAACAATAGTTCAGATGGAACATAAATCGGACCATTTTTAAGTACCTACACTTTTTCTTTCTTTTTCAATACAAGAATGCATTGAATCGCCATCGTTTCCCGTGTGGCCAATTATCATGTATTTAAGGGTAATTTCCTCTGTCATAGTTTTCCACAGTGTATGAGGAAAACTGTGCTGTGCGATTATTGCTATAGAAAACAACTTTTTTTTCCAATGCCATGTTTTCTTCGAAACTCAAAAACGCAGGTCGGTATTTTATCGGCCCCTTTTAGCTTCCCCCTCATGATGCCACATGTAACAAAAACCCGATTTTTTTGGTATGTTAAAAATTGTAAAACTAAAAGCATTTAGTTTACTTTTATAGCAATACGTTGACACGTTTCCAACGGCGTCACAAGATGAAAATGGCAACTTCTCTTCTTCATTAAAAGTTTGATTTTCTAGCTATGACTAAGCTATACAGGCTATGCTATAGTTTGATGCTATTTAAGAACTTGATTATGTAAACTGAAATGGGACTCTCCGATTTGAACTTGATTTTTTTTAAGAACGCTATCATGTTTATGAAAACTTGATGTAGATGCCTCGGTCTTAATTTCAAAAACTAAAAACAGTATACACTTAATTAACAACTCTATTTAAAGAAATTCGATGCTAAAACTAAGGGTTTTTATTTTTTTAACGTGACCTAAACACGTTACACTCTCGTTCATTTAGAATATTTGATGTAAGTACGCATTTTTTATCAAAAATAGGTCAATCTCGAGGTCTATCCCCAACAATAATTGTAGGTTAACTGGACAGCGAAACAAAAATAATGCTCTGGTCGTATGAAACACTGGGATATGTGTATTATAACTTAGTGTTGCATTATTTGTGATCAGTTTAGCAGCCTTTAGTGCAAACTGATTTAGTAAACTTTAGTGGAGCATCAAGATATGTGTGTTATCCTAGTGTTACATTAAGGAAGGTCGGTTTAGAGGAATTAGGCTACACAAAGATATCTAACTTTCTGTGCAATACACTTTATTTTTGCAATATCTTAATATGGCACCGAACAAAGGCGTCCTTTTCAAATTGTTTCATACAGATACCTCAAAACTGCTTTTCTTAGATATCCTACTGTCGCTCTGAGGCGACGATATGGTTGCAGCCATATTGTTCCCACATAAGAAAGTTCTCTATGAATTGTTGTACCTACTTCCTCTCGCTCCACTCACAATGACAGAGCAACCTGCACCTGAGCGCTTATTGAAATTCATTTCATGCACCTGTCAAAAAGGATGCGGCGGAGCATGTGGTTGCAGGAAAGCTGGGTTGAAGTGCTCTGTTGTGTGTGGCTTCTGCAGTGGCCCATCATGCGAAAATGTGCCGGAGGTTCCTATCGACAGCGAGGATGAAGATGACGAACCTTTGTCAATAGAAGAACAATTCATAAGAAGCACCGATGATGATGATGATGACACTGAGGTCGTAGATTATTCTGATAAAGACGTCAACATACCGCCAGCAGGATCATTAAAAAAGAGAAAACGCTAAGATCGCGAAACTGTGGATTAAGCCTATCGAGGATACCACCATAAAAAAACGAGTACTATGAATGGAGAACTATGATAGAAGTATTTTTCTTCAGTTTGACAAAGTAAATTATGGGAGTGGGTCATATTGCAAACATTAATTAAAAAATGCATGACTTTCAATTTACAAACTTGTTATAACTATATAAAAGTGTAATAAATAGCGAGAAACGATCGAAAAAATCGTAAAAATGGGGTTTTACTATTTTTTGTAAAAATGTTCACCTTTCTGCCGGTGTAACTCGTTACTTCTTAGACTTAGACAAAAAAATCTATTTGACAAAAAATGTGGGGAATTTTGTGTTCTTTAATTTATCTGTGTACTCTTACATTTTCCTCGTTAAATCAATCGCTGCAGAGTTATTTTCAAAAAAGTAATGTTTTCTGTACCTTAGATTCAAGATGGCGGCTTGAGCTTCCCCCCACCCCCAAGGTAGAAAACTTTATTTTTTTGGAAGGCCCAGACCTTAACAACCAACATACTAAATGTATTACTACCTCACCTTTTACAAGGTAAAACTAGTTGTTGACTGGGCTAATGGTCGTTTCCAATTTTAGTGTTGAAATTGTCAAAAAAATTATAATTAGTCATTGTTTAATGGGCTAGAGATTAGTTCGGCACTCGGGCGTGATGTCATATAGCTTATTGTCTTGATATCCAGTGAGATTAACATATTTGGAAACCAAAAAGCTGATGTTACCTGATATATCTCGGGCATTTCGCCATAAAGCGGCGCCTCTTTAAATTAAAATTTAAAAATTTCTCACTCAATGCTATAATATTATGTTGATGTATCCCCTCTAGTTACTACAGTTATCTATCCCCTCTAGTCTAATACATACTACAGTAACAGAAGATCTGCTACATATGCTACAGTCGTGTTTTTCGAGAGACCATACAACGTATTCTAATCACACTTAAAAGATGGCTCCAAAGTTATATATGACGCTCATTAGTCCTCCAGTAAGGGCAGTTCTACTGTGCGCAAAGGCGATCGGTTTGGAATTGGAATTAGTGGAAGTAGATCTTTTAAAAGGAGAATATCTTAAACCTGAATTTATAAAGGTAATTTTGGGAATCCGTGCTTTGCTATTCATATTTATTATGTAGAAGCAATCTTGGAAAGTAAATAAAAAATATTTACCACGTATATTATTTGGATATATACTGAAACGAATCATTGAGAAGTTGTATATAATTTCATTCATTTTTATTGAAGATCATCGGTGTGATGAAGGGCTTCAATAAAAACTATACAAGTGGTAAGTGTTTCCATTTAATTTCTCTCCATAAATTATGACTACTATCGCAAGATTGCTGCATCTATAACATATACCTACTCTGTGTTCATTTTAAAACTTACCGCAAAGAAATTGAGAAATCGCCGGGGTACTTCGATTTTTATTTTAGAGGGGAATATTTTTGGCAGTCAAGGAGTCTTGATATGTTCATCCCCCTAACCCCTGCAACTTCATTGATGGTACACATCATTTGAAAGTCTTTCATTACCATTACAGCAGTGCATCATTTTTGGAAAACGGTTGTGATTTTACAAAGTTATTCAAATTGCAGACTAAAACTTACCACCCCCTGCAATTGAAAAACCGCAAAATATTTGTGAATTCGCCGGGACACTTCCATTTTTAATTTAAGGGAGCATTTCTGATAGTCAAGGGGTCTTAATATTTTCCTCCCCCTAACCCCTAGCAACCCTAATTTTTAAATCTTAAATGGAACTACCCTACGTGTTAAACATAATTTGAAATCCCTTTTCATGGCGAATATAGCCATACATCATTTTTGGAAATTGGCTGAGATTTTACAAAATTCTTTAAAAACATTTAAAAATTGAAAATTAATAGCAATAACTAGCTAATAATTTTATGTTACTTTATTATTCCATAGATTAATAATACAATAATAAAAACGTTGCTGAAATTCCTCACGCACCTTTTCAAAAGTTTCTTGCCTGATATCTCTAGGTTTTCGATATCGCCGAATCCAAATATCATATCAAAAACCGGTTTTGAGTAATGACAGCTGTCAAAAAAGCGATCAATAAAAATTCATTTTTCGATTATTTAAAATTTTTAGGACTTTTTTATCTTTTAACACAAACCAAGTAAAGTTTCGTCGTAAAAAAATTGGTAACGTATTTTTCGCTAAATGAAAACTGTCAATGAACTTTTTAAACGAATTTTTGGTATTTTTTCATTTTCTCAATTCGGAAAATAGTCTTAATTAAGTGTTTCAATACAGCTAAATCCGAACATGATGTCAAAAACGAGTTAGGACTTATGACAGCTGCCAATAGAAATTCATTTTTTGATAATTCAAAATTGTAAGTTTTTTTTATATTTTAACGCAAATCAAGTAAAGTTTCGTCCTAAAAAAAATATTAACGTGTTTTTCGCCAAATAACAACTAAGCGCTATCAATGTCAATTAAGCTGTCAATGAAATTTTCAATCAAATTTTTAGTTTCTTTTTCAATTTCTCAATTATGATAACAATCTTAAGTAAATGTTTAGAAATAAATGTCGGTTTTGACATAAGTGACAGTTGTCAATAAAACTGTCAATTACAAAACTGATAATACAATATTTAGATATTCAGCTGCTGCATTCCAAATGTCAAACAAAACATTCTTTGTTTCAAGTAGTGACTTGATTATTACAATACTACCCAATAAGATTGAAATTTTTATTTTTTGTAGGGGTTTAGTTTACACCCCGTATATTCCATTTTTGAGCAGGATAGGAATATGATATTCAGGCCATTATTACCAATGAAATTTCCAAAATCGTCCTGAAAACTGTATTTTGATATTCCATATTATTCAAAAGATATATATGCATCCAAAATTACATTAAAATTTTAAATTATTCCAACCTTTGGGCCAGCAGTAGTTACAGCAGTTATAGAGCTATTTAAGTATGGGTATGATATTTTGGTACATTGTGTTATTATAAAAAATAAATTATAAAGTCAATACCTATACCTTTTACAAATTCTTTGTCTAATGGTAGAGACTACCATTCTGCCACTAAGCAGAAAAAATCTGTGGTAATAGAACAGGCAATTACGTAGACGAAAATAAAAATGCAACGTCAATTGTTATTTAAGTTAATTACAATGAGAAAAGATAGCACAGCTTATTATATAAGCTGTGACGATAGCTTTAAAAGATTATGGCTGACCTTACATATAAAAACAAGTACTAATAATATTAGCAAATAAATGACTCTTCATAATTTGTAGTTTAGGTACTATGTTTAGGTATTATATTTAGGTACTATGTTTAGGTACTAAGTTCAATGTTGATCTCATTTGATTCTGTAAGTTGATTTTACTTATAAAAATATTATTTATAGATAAATCCAGTACATACAATACCAACATTGGATGATAATGGTCTAATATTATGCGATAGTCATGCTATTATGGGCTATTTAATCGGAAGATATGCAAAAGACAAGTCACTGTATCCGCAAGATGTAGCAAGACGCGCGCTGATTGATCAAATGCTGCATTTTGATACGGGTATTTTCTTTGCAAGACACTCCAGAGCTTGTGTAAGTTGTACCTATATATCAAATAAAGTTTCAGATAAAAGTAAAAAAAAAGAGTCAAAGTCAATGCTTATTTAAATTTCAATATTACATTAAACCGGTTTTTAGTTCCCTCTCGCAACAGATGGATTAACTGAAATTCCAGAGGATAAGGCAAAAGGTGTCCTTGAGGCCTATGGGTTTATCGAAGCATTTCTTCAGCGTACTAAATATGTAGCTGGAGATGACTTGTCCATTGCTGATTTCAGCATAATTACTACAATTACAAATGCGAGTTTGGCTGTACCCTTAGATGAAAAGAAATTCCCAAAAATTACTGCCTGGAGAAAATTGATGGCAACTTTACCTTACTATGAGCTGAATCGGGCTGGTGGCGAACTGATGAAGGATTTCCTTGCTTCTAGACTATCTAAAACTGTAAATTTATAAATATTCTGTTGCATGTGTTATCTTTGGTTACGATTTATTATTATTAAGGCCATGGGGTACAGTAAAATTAGACAAAAACCCAAACATCCAAAACAAAAAGTTCTTTCGAGCACGAAATGCCTCCATACCCTCCTCATAGTTCGTACTAAAAAGTTACGCGACCACGAGCGTCCGGTTTCGGGGCGAAGCGGGAAGGAATTTTCAGTTTTTCGTGATTATCTGAAAAATTATGGGATTTAGAGCAAACGTCATCCGATACGCAAATGATGTACATTAAATTCCGAATAACAATTGTTATATACATAATAATGGTAAAGTGAACGGTTTCCATTATATGGAGCGGTAAATATTTCTTTATTTTTATTTCACGTACACTTCCTTGAAAAAACACATGAAATGATTACAGTATAAATTAGTAACTGAATTATGTATGAATAATGTATTTCTCAATGCATAGGTACCTACACAAACCCAGGAAAACATATTGCACAAAAGTGACATTTAAGAAATTAATTTTATTTCTTACTAAATTTATAAAATTTGTTTTCGAAATTTGGCTGGAAATGAAACAGTCTCATCTCGGGGTTTTAAATTGGTATGGGATCTGGCTAGGTCAAATTACAGCCTCCCCTAGATTTATATTTTGGATATATTTCAATGGAATTTCTAGATTGATGGCCGACGAAAGTTGTAACAAAAACACGTTAAAAACTAAAATTACGAAATTAAGATATTAACACATAACAGGTCAAAACTTCAGCTTACAGGGCAGCTTACGTAAAAGACGAGGCAAATAACCACCAGAGATAACACTGTTCATTTATCTCTAACCACAAGGCTCATTCTACTTCTTAGTTTGCGTACACAGAGCAAACTTACACATTTATTTTATGATTTTAGGACAATTTATTGTACAATTTTATGATGTTTTTAGGACATATTAATGAAAATTAAGATTTACTCTCAATACTATTTATTATATCTCTATATAAATAAGTATTGTTAAAAATGAATTGACGTTTCACATAGCAAGTATTTTATGAAAAATGCTGAGAGAATATTCTTATTTCCTTCTTTAAAAGATAAACTCATCTGGATATTCCTGTAATATTTTCTACAGATTATGTTCTATTAATATGTTCTATATTTATATGTTCTATTAATATATATTAAATCATATATTCTATGAATAATCCGTTAGAAGAAAAATATCCGTGATATTTTATGAATATCTAAACAAGAATATTCCTTCCGGGGGGTAGGTACAGATAATATTCCCATATAAAAACAGCGGCCGTACATATAATAGCAAAGTAGCAGCTGCTTTTAACACAAAATGTGTTACAAAGACATATATCCTTTTTGCGTGTATTAATTATTAATTCAATTGCATTTCATTTAGCAAATATCATGTTTTAGTAATAATTACAAACAGGCGACCGGCCGCGGCCGTGGTGCCAAATACCAATTGACCATATTAGTTAGGTTATGAAAATCCGGGCGCGAATTTGAAATGGGTTCCTAAATACACTTCAGCAAATTTGACTGCCATGTATTTCTTATGCGAGATTAAAAAGTGTGATTTTCAGACGGGAATTTCTAGGGTTTTGGGCATTTCTTAGTATTTAAACCTATTATACGTCAAACTTTAAACATATTTCTCTACAATTCAAGTCCAAATTATTTTTTAGACCTATGAGTTAATTAAATAAATGCTTTTAGGTTAAATTGTCTGTTTTCCATGGACGTACGTCGCGTATTAGTTTTAACATTTCTTACGTAAGAGCGCCAGGCCAGCTGCCAGCTGTAAAAGTAAGGTTAAGGGTTATGTTATGATATTGTCGGTGGGTTGTTTATTACTATTTTGGTCAATGTTAATCGATTTTTTTCATTAATGATGTAATAATATACCTACTATGTACACTTTTATGAAAGAATAATGGAAAAAATGGGCTCCAATGTGGATTTCTCCATATAAATAATAATCCGGTAAGTAACTACCTAGATACCGGATTATTATTTATATGGACATTTTTGTTGTGTAAGATTTTTCATTAACAGATATCGCACAGTAAACTTGATGATACTAATGGAAAAGCCTTGGAAAAACAATGGTAGGTATTGTGCTTTAGGTATACCTTTCGACCGAATAGATGTTATGCACTTATTCCTATCATATGCATACTCTGTTCAGGTCGGGGCAACCAAGAAGAAGATAGGTACATCAGTTGATGCTGATTCCGAATAATAAATTACTTAATAAGTAGAGTAATAATAAGTAATTTTAATAAATTTAATTAGCCATCAAATTGAAAGCATTTTAAGTTAACAAACTACATATTCTGGCCTCTAGGAAAAAATCGCTTATGGTTCCGAGTTTGATTAGGTAGGTACTCTATTTTCAGCCATTTTCTAACCAACATTCAAAATCAATTATTTGCAATCAAAAAAAAACATGTCTGTGATAAAAACTGCAAAACGCGAAATAGGTAAATTAAAATAAAATGAGATTAGAAGCTACCTAGGACACAAATATAATACAAATTCAGCGATGGTGCCACAAATATTGCCGGTTTTTAAATTAACACGATGAAATTATAATTTATTATGTAAGAAACTCTTATTAAATATTAAATAAGTTTATCCAAAACCTTACAGTACCTACACAGATACTGTGGTACCTACCTCTCAAGGACCATATGTTAAACCCCTTCCTCTCTGAACACTCTCTCAGTCAAATAATGTATTTATTCAAACAATGTATTTATTCAAACAATGTATTTATTCAACTTTTTTCACTAAGAGACTTTCTATATCACGTCTACAACGCCCTGAACTTGAGTCCACAACATCAGACATCAATGCATTAATTTTTAAACTAGGAACCCGCGCTAATTTGAGATCATAACCTAACTAATATGGTCAATACCATGTTTTAGTAATAATTACACACAGGCGACCGGCCGCGGCCGTCGTGCCAAATACCAATACAAAATACTTGCCATGATGTGAATGCATGATACTAAGAGTACAAGATATGATCACTTGAGAAACGCGTTTTGAACAAACTCGCGCATGACGTCACCCCGTGACAAAAATGTATGGCGCTATATGGAGACGAAAGTTTTTAACACGGTTTTATTATAAAGTTTCGTAATGATTCGACTGTTATAACTATTTTGGAAATTGTTTAAGTATACAGGGTGTTTATGAACTTGAGAAACATTTTATATTTTAATTTTTCTCGGTTATTAAAGCACTTTCATTAGGTTTATTTTTTGTAAAGCATTTACTTTTAGCATAATATATAATCATGAATTAAAAATAATCTCCCAAGTTATTAAATGCCCTGTATAGGTAGGTACAAAAAAGAACAAGACAACCCAACCAACATGATATTCCCGCTCATTAAAGGGCCTGTACCCCGAACACTGGCAAATAGCTGGTGCCGGAGAGCTGGGAGCTGGTAGGTCTACTACGGCACAAACTGTAATCAATGACTATCCACGTCTATAATCCTTGAACTGGAATGGCACTTAGTAGAAGGATTGTTTGTGAAGAACCTGTACATTAATTAGTAATTACGGCGTTAGACCTTTACTTTTCTATAACTGCACGGGGTCTTTACAGTTAAAGCAAGTGAACGAGTAAATACCTTATATATAAAAATTACTAAAATATAGATATAAATATACATTAGTTAATTTTATATAATTAATTATCAAAACTGTCTCAAAATAACTAATAATATTCACATTTCCTTTAAACATACGCGCCAATTTAGCTTCGGTTATTTTTTTATTTTCTTCCCGTGTCGTGTTGCTGTTGTAGATGTCGGATGTTGGATGTTGTTTGTTTGGTTTTTGGATTTTTTAGTGTTAAATTTATATTGCTGATTAAATTCGTGCAATAATTATTATTCGTATATAGTGCAGTTTTTTTACTATTTAGAGCAGGCATCAATTTAGCATATACACACAACCGCACGAAAGATAAGTTTTGACATAACCATAACCTAAGTTTTATTTGGCATATTTAGCCTTTAGCTAAGATTTTCGTTTATAACGTATATATTTCATACTCTTAATTATTTATTAATATAATTATGTCATCCATAATTAAAGAAAAAAGTAAAAGGCAAGGACGTGAAGGTACAGCATTATGTTTCAACTTCTACTTATTTTTGGGTAATTGCAATAATATTTCTTTAACATGTAAATCATAATCAGAACAATGTAATATATTCTAGCATTTTTAATATTAAAATCATGCGTTTGGTAGCACTTTTGCACTCATAATTTGCAAATCTCTGCTGCAGTTGGAAACTAAAGTATCGATATGTACTGGAAGAATTTTTACTTTTTTTATTATTGTTACTGGTACAACCCTTCATTGCACAGTAAACCATTGTTTATCACAATCACAAATGATCAAAATAATTAAAATAACGGATTTAAACTTATAAAATAATGTATTTAAACTTTAAAATAATGTATTTTAAAGATGTGTCAAATTTGAATATTTGACATTTGTCACGGAATGACGTCAGCAGAGGGAGAGAGATAGGGGATCGCATGCGCGTTAGCATAACTTGTAGTCTTAGTATCATGATGTGAATGTAGGAATATATAGTAGTCCTATACTATATATTATATACTATCCTCACATCACGATACTCGCCAACAAAAGATAGGTAAATAGAGTAGACCCGGTGTAGTCGTGTTTGTTTACATCCAACACGTCTTGAATATTCAAAAGTTTCCACTCAGTTGCTGAGTGGTGAATTCACTGTGGCCGAGTGGAAATCATAGATTACTGCGCTGTCAACAGCGCCAATGCGGGTCTATCTATTTATGGTCGAAGAGTCATACCCACAGATCACATGTGTGATCTGTGGTCATACCTCAACCTCATTGGTCATACCACAGTCTAGAGATAAGTAGTCTATGGTCATATTCTTGTTCTTCAAATGATCGTGTAAGTGTACTTATTGACCTATAAGATATGAAATGAACTAACTCAACTAACTACAATGTCATGTGAAAAACAAGGAAATCTGTTAACAAATCTATATTGAAAAGGAAATAATAAAAATGTTAGATTTTAGGTGAATCGTTAATTTCATTATCGGTCACCATTAAATAGTTCACTAAGTCTGGTGGTAGGAAACAAATCTTGTACTTCGTCTTGTTGAAGATCATTATTCACATCATCGTCGATGATTACGGTATCTCTATTGAGACATACAAGTCCAGTTGAGTCCATCCAGTGAAAATATAGATAGTATACAACCACAGAGCCACTTATAATAATCGTAGAACTTACTACTGAAATACTGTCTTTTTTTTTTGTGTTTTGGCTTAATTTTAAAGGTGGAGTAGGCCGCCCTAGTTCACCAACTCCCTGCTTTTCGACAAATGTTAACATGTGGAACTCTGTTGTTTTTAAATTCTGAATAGTTATTGTCTCTCACACATTCACACGGTACCGGCACACTCCTTAATTTTACCAGATTATATTATAATCTACTGTCTAAAAGTCACTAAAATTAGTAGAGATCAACCGATACCCGATCCCGATACGAAATCAAATCACGTATCAACGTATGACGTTTCACGGTCTCTGCATAATCTCTGCAAAATATTCATTATCAGTCGGGTCAGGTCGGCCCATACTCGACTACCAAGCAGTGCTTTAGCAGCCCATTTGAATTTGAATTGACCAGCTCAAACTGCTTTGCTTTCTTTTTAAATACGATGCTTACATTGAGGAGAGCGCGCTAAGCACAGAAACTTAAATAAAACTACATCTTGTGCCAGCAGCAGAGGTATATAAATTAATAATTATATTATTGTGTTTTAAGGGGACTAAGGCAGTATAGTAGATACTTTTTTAACAAAAAAAAATATCAGAAGTTTGTAAAAACTTTATATCGATAATTTAAAAAAAAATATGTGTATTGGTATTGGTAACTTTTCTGGGGTAGGCAATGTTTTAATGCTTATATTGTATGTACGCCACTGGCTGAGCGAGCAGCAGGATGAGCAGACATAATAGGACGAAGATGATGCTCATTGAAGCATTCACATGATGGTAAGTTCTATAAGATTATTTAGCAGCCGCTGAAGTGGGTGGAAGTGTGTTTGTACATTTTTGTCAATAGAAATCGTGCTCAACAAAAATTTAAAAAAACGGCTGGATTTTTTTTATAAAATACTCACATAAAGCAACCAAAAAAAATTTGTTAAAGGCCCATTGTCGATCCTTATCCAATGTGCTTTGCAATAGTCACTAAAGTGAGTCCGTAAGCCTAATCACAAGGAAATAACCAAAAATTATTTCTTTTTTATATTACCGCTGAATATTCTGAAAACCGCAGCTGGATACAACTACAATATATAGGTTGAAGAACATAAACTAGGATAATTATAAATATATTATTAATAATTTTGCTAAACAATGTTAAACTGAAAAAATATTGAGTATAATGACAATACTAGTGAAAATGTTGTTAACAAATTTAAAAATATTTATTTTCAAAACTTAGAACAGAACAACAAATAGGTAAATACTCATACAAGTATTGAGAAAAATTAATTTAGCATCTTGGCTAATTTAGAATTAAACGGATTATCACATTTTTTTTTACTGAAGCAAAATAAATAGACTTAAGGTTTCCTATAAAATAAAAACAGAATTCTCAACATGCTTGTTTAACTTATAAATATTTATAAATTAAAACTACAATTTTTCTATCATAGTTACTCAGAATACAATACAAGAAATCACCCTTATGTACATGATATTTGTTAAAAAAAAATTGATTAACATACAAACATATTTCCTGCGGTACTAGAAAACCCTCCCCCGCCACAGCCGGGCGGTGGCGGTTCATCGTTTCTATTGTGTCTAATATTATATGTTTTAAGAGGTTGTCGTCTCTTCTCCGAATCATACTCGGACTGATCCTTCACGAGTGCAATTTGTAGTTTATTCGAAAACAGAGCACGGGGTAAATTATCCGGTTCCGCAATATCCTGTCTGCCATAAAATAAAATGTAAGGAGTTTCTGGTGGTTTCAAGTTACACAAATCATCTGATGTAGTTTTCATGACTGAACAATCGTTAAACTTATACCAGTCGGACGAGTCCCTCGCAAATGTGTAATAATGACCGGAATCTACGCTAGACCCACAATGTACCACCGCTGCATACAGCTCATACTGATATTTATCTAACCGGACATGCTTGTCGAGTTTTACCCTCTGCAAAAGTTTAGTGCGTTGCTGGGATGCCGGATCGTACCTAAAATGTTTCAAAGTTAAAACTAATCTAGGCGGTGCTTCCACTATTTTGGTAATTCTCTCGCCGTCCGTCAACCTGGCACAAACATCACAGTGATATTGATTATCGCCGCTCAGTTTTTCTGGCTGTAAGTAGTATTCCAAGAGAGTTTGCACGGACTGGTTATCAGAGTGGTTCGGAAATGATAGTTGCAGTTCCCTAAAATGGTCCGCACGTTCACTTTTTGTTGCGCACTCATCACATCTTGATACTGTTATGGTTCTTCCTCCAAAGGATTGCTGAACTACAGTTTGTGTCTCCGTCAAAGCTGCTGCTCCTGCAACTGAAAATAATGTTTACAATAAATCTTTGAATACATTCTAGTCCAGCCATTGAAGGAACACTCTGAACCTCCATCGATTTTCATGAAAATTTGGAAAGCTCATCTTACTCTTCAAAAGTGACATATGCCTGACTTGCATATGCTTATTTAATTATGTAGAATAAAGCTTTTTTCATGTTCTCGAACACTTGAACACAATGTATAAAAAATTTTCAACATTTTAATTTAAAAAATAAACGAAATATGGAAAAAATATAATATAAAAATTACATTTAATTTTAAACTATACATCATCAGAGTACTACCATCACTATCATCTTTTTCCGCTTGGTCAACTGGGGGACCAGATGCCTTTTCACTAGATACTTCGATCTCAAAACAAATATGTTTTATTTGAAAGCTAACTGATAAATATTCACCTCGTGCAACTTTAGACCAGGGCTGAAAATGGTCTTTGCTTTGGGCCTTTGAAAATGGTAAAAAATGAAAAAAAATAATAGTAGGATGAAACCCATTGGAAAAAGAAGAGAATATAACAAAAATGAAAGGAAACTTACGGGCGATCTGAGGTCGGGAAGTGGAAGAGGGTGAGTTTTTAAGGGTAAAAAACGGTTTATCTCGATTTCCGGCAAAACTATAAGTCCCATGGAAAAAAGTTAAATGGCAAAGTTGTAGTTAATAAAAAGATCTACAATCTTTTGTATTTACACTTTTTCACATAACCTCAAAATTTATGTGAAAAATTCAAATAAGTAACCGATTTTTTTTAAAAACCAGATATTTTGACGCGAGAATTTTACTACCATCACTATCATCTTTTTCCGCTTGGTCAACTGGGGGACCAGATGCCTTTTCACTAGATACTTCGATCTCAAAACAAATATGTTTTATTTGAAAGCTAACTGATAAATATTCACCTCGTGCAACTTTAGACCAGGGCTGAAAATGGTCTTTGCTTTGGGCCTTTGAAAATGGTAAAAAATGAAAAAAAATAATAGTAGGATGAAACCCATTGGAAAAAGAAGAGAATATAACAAAAATGAAAGGAAACATAATTTACGGGCGATCTGAGGTCGGGAAGTGGAAGAGGGTGAGTTTTTAAGGGTAAAAAACGGTTTATCTCGATTTCCGGCAAAACTACAAGTCCTATGGAAAAAAGTTAAATGGCAAAGTTGTAGGTAATAAAAAGATCTACAATCTTTTGTATTTACACTTTTTCACATAACCTCAAAATTTATGTGAAAAATTCAAATAAGTAACCGATTTTTTTTAAAACGCAGATATTTTGACGCGAGAATTTTCGATTGAAAATTAGGGTGCTTTTCCGATATTAAGTCAAAATAAGGTGAAAAAAATAAATATTATAAATCAAAAAAATTACAGTGTGTTTGGGACATAAAAAGATAAGTATTCACCATTCCTTTAAAAAAAAAATTTTTTTGTAAAAGAAAAATAAAAAACCAAGAACTTGGTTATTTGAATTTTTCACATAAATTCTGAGGTTATGTGAAAAAAGTGTAAATACAAAAGTTGTAAAGTTAAAGGTCTGACCAAGCACTACAAAAAATGATCTATAAGTTTTTCCCCAAAAATGTATCGGTTTTCCGTTATTTAACGTTGAATACTCTAAATCAAGTTATTGGAAAAAAAAGTCTTGTTCAGTGAGCCATAACTCCCTTTATTTTTTACCTAGAGCATCCTTAAAAAAAACAATCTCTTTATTTTTGTATAAGCTTCGTTTTTGGTCATTACAACTTTTTTCATAGAATGCGAGGTATTCGGGTTATTCGCAAAAACCCTTCCCAGAACGTGCTATTTTAACAAGAAAAATCTGTTTTCAATGGCGATTAACTCGAAAAATATCGACCAATTGAAAAAACATAGAACATTTCTTGATTCAAAGTTGTCCCTCTATCCATTTCCAGGGTCATCTTGACTAAAAACATTTCTGATGGTGGGGAATCCACCATCAGGCTAAAAGCGCACAATGCTGCTATGTCACTTTTGCTTCTTGAGCTATTCCCTAACTATTCATCAAATTTCACGTCAATCGGTCAAGGTTCAAATAATTCGTAGAAAACCTTCAACGACTGGACTGCTATATAATTGGGCTAAATTGACTTGAGGACACCACTCATTTAGACTGTCTCAATTGGACAACTACAAT
>CAXKVY010004737.1:0-111340 GCA_964058915.1 Tetropium fuscum | reverse complement strand
TTCCTGTCGGGCACAATCTGGAATACTGCAATTCTCTCTTTTTTAAATTTTTAGTAGTGCTTTTGAGCTCGATGATATAAGTTCAGTATTATTAGTAGTAATATAGTAGTTAGTTGTTAGCCATATCATTTTCTAGTAAAAAAAGAAGAATCGAGGTAAGAATAAGAACATCTACTTTTAAATTCCTGAAATAATTGTAACAAAAGTAATTTCAGACTTCGGTGTAGTTACACAAAGAATATCTACGTAGAATACTTAGTTATAAATAAAATACTTCATGGCTCCGAGAAAAAAATCTGCAAAAACTTCGGGAATTTGGAATTTTTACCATGAGAAAGAAAAATCTGAATGCATAGCAATATGTAACATTTGCAAGCAGGAATTAAGCTTTAAATCAACATCTTCCAATCTAAAAAAGCATATGAATAGAAAACATCCTTTAGTAAAATTTAATGATGACCGGACTGTTCGGATTAATACTTCAAATGCAACTCGATATCCAAAACCGATCCCTGATATTGAATTTACTGATCCACAACCATCTACCTCCACTTCGAAACAATCTCAAGAAATATCTAAGAATGTAACAACTTCTTCTACGCAAGTTCCGACGCAAACTACTGTAAGTTCATTCCTTAAGAAAAAAATTGGTATTAGTACAAGAAAAAAAATGGACGAGTCATTGATGCTTCTTTTTATTCATGACTTCCAACCATTCTCTATTGTAGAAGACTACGGCTTTGGAAAATTCACGGAGAGTTTGAATCCATCATACGAGTTACCGACGAGAAAGACAATAACAAATGTTCTTTTGCCAGCTGCTTTTGAAGAAGTATATAATGACACTAAAGCGAGAATTTGTGAAGCTGAATCTATAACGCTAACGACAGACTGCTGGACGTCGCGGAATACAGAAAATTATATGGCAGTAACAGGTCATTATATAAATCAAAATTTTGAGCTCCAAAGTCTGGTGTTGGAATGTGCCCCTTTTAACGATTCCCATACCAGTGTTAATCTAGCCGATGAGTTAAGACGAATAATAACTGAGTGGAATATCCAAAAGAAAATTTTGATGGTCGTTAGCGATAATGCTAGCAATATATGCAAGGCTATTAAGGAGATATTGCTACTGAAGCATTTCGGGTGTTATGCGCATACACTTAATTTAATTGCGCATGATTCTCTTTAAAATGTTACTCAAATCACGGATAAAATAAAAACAATCGTGTCTTTCTTTAAGAGAAGTACGTCAGTGATGGCAAAATTTATGGAGCAACAAAGACAGCTAGGAAAAGAGGGAAAAAAGTTGATACAAGATGTGTCTACGAGGTGGAACTCCACTTTCTACATGGTAGACCGATTTACTGAATTAGAGGAGTCCATTAGAACCACTATGGCCCTAATAGACAAGGAATTACCTATTGTTTCCATGGAGGAGTGGGCGTTTCTTAAAGAACTTGTCAAAATTTTAAAGCCACTGGAAAGCGTCACAAAATTAATTAGTGGTCAAAATTACGTTACAACCTCTTATGTCATTATTTTAACAAATGGACTCATTGAAGTATACTCGAATTTAAAAAAAGACCAAGACAAATATTCCAATCCGTCAAAGGCTGTTATAAATGCCATATTGCAAGGTTTAAATTCAAGATTGGAAACTTAGAAAATAGTAATTCTTTGGTTTTAACCACTTTTTTAGATCCCCGATTTAAGAGTTTTGGGTTTTCCAGTGAAAACATAGGGGACAATGCAAAAAAAGCAGTAATTTCCAAACTTACTGCTAAGATCAAATGTGAGCAGCAGCGGAATCAAGCTATGTTGGAAGAAAAAGAAAATCAGTGTGTTGAAAATAGAATGGATGTTGAAGGTGACGACAACGTCTTAAGTAGCTTCGATAAAAAAATTGCTTCATTTCAAAACTCCGGATCGGCTCAGTCGATGGCTATAATCGAGGTGCAACGATATCTCGAAGAACAACCGATTGGAAGGAATAACGATCCCTTGCACTGGTGGAGGGATAATTCTCACAATTACCCAAATTTAAGCAAATTGGTAAAAGAAACATTTATATGTGTAGCTACGTCGGTGCCGTGTGAAAGGCTCTTTTCAAAATCTGGTCAAATTGTGTCGGATCGGCGAAGTAAATTAAATGGGAATAAGGTGAAACAACTGATGTTTCTTAACTGTAATAAACGAAAAAAGTAGGAATACCTAGTTGAGAGAATACAATTAAAAATTTGATTACTTTTACGTTATAACACGCAGGGTTTCGTTTTTGTTTTACTTTAGTTCCTTGTATGTGAAGAAAGTTTTGTAAACCTGTTATTTTTTATTTACCGAATTTATTTTAATTTATTTACATTTTTTTGTGTGACGTTTAAAAATAAACTTTTTCTTCTGGGGGTTTATTTCTTAATAAAATAAATGCTATAGTATACTACCACACTTAGTCAGGCGGCTGACGGCTGTGATACTAAACGTACTTGTTTATGTTTACTCGTTGACTGTGCAGCAGGAACTGGATTGAGAACGAACCAAACGTCGAAACCAAGCATCATTACAGTGTGCAACGCTAAACGCACGGAACGCGTAACGAATAACTCACGATCACGCACGATCGCCCTGCGCCCTGCCGGCCGATGCCGTTCCAAAAGTAACTAGTTCCTCATGAGACGGGTAACGTTTCGTTCCGTTACCACAATATAGCGTTCCAAAATAACGTTTAATAACTCCCCACGCCGTGTAACGTCGCCTTGACACGGCCGAGGAACGTGTAAAATGGATCCGTAATATTTGAATGAGAAACATTCTTAAGGCGCCGTTACACGGCGTGGGGAGTGCCACGCCTGGAGTGTGGCGTGCGGAGTGACACATCAATTCGCAATTTGGCGATCGCGATTACACGACCTGCAGACGGACAAGTTTCTCGTGGCTTCTTTTTCATTTCAACATGTCCGTTCGTCGAAAACGGATGCTCGGTTGTGCAGCAGCTTGCTATATTTTGTTGGACAGTGATGATCTGATAAAAAAGAAGAAAAGAAAACGGTAATACGGTTTAGTAATACTAAAATTTTGTTGGATTCGCATGCAGGAATCATGTACAGCATTTCTATTTTTGTGCTCATTGTGCTTCGGGTTCCAAATTATTGGTTCTTGCTCGTATAGGCATAAAAATTCTGATATTGCTTCGTTTGACCACGGCATGTTGTCACTTGTTTAGCTAAATATCTACTGAATTTTACTAATTTATAAAATTTACGGGCGAGGACTCCGCGCCGTGTAACTGTATACGCATGCCAGTCCACTTCGCGCGCTGCGCGGCTTTGAAGTGTGCGAAGTTTACCGCCAATCGACGGGACCCAGCACGCGACGCCACGCCATGCCACGCCACGCAAGCACAATTATACGGCGTGTGGCGCGACAGTTTTCACTCCAGGCGTGGCACTCCCCACGCCGTGTAACGTCGCCTTTATTCTGCATCACATTCACCATCCAATTGTTTTATGATATGACGAAAGGTATATATGTCAAAGTTATATATGTCATAATGTGATGGGCGATGTATATAAAACCATTTGTTTTTATACTTGACAACGCTGATAAAAATACGGTAGCACGGCTCCTTTTATCGATTTAATGAGGGTTTTTTGTTCGTTGTTTTTATGTCTCGTATTTCGATGTTACAAACAGTACTTTATTTTGTATATTAAATGCCCGACTCAGCGAAGAGTATCTTATATCCTATAGAGTGTTACACATTTTATAATTTCACTTTTCACTAGTTTAACTAGTTATGCTTTACGATTTATATTATTATTATAATGTTCCAAGACGTATAACAATATTAATGCTGCTCTGTTACGTTTAATATTCTGTTTAACATTTAAATTTCAGTAAATTAAGGGTCAACGAACAAAAACGACTTTTTTCTACTAACTTCCGTTATGATAAATGTGTTAACTGCTCAAGGTAAATATTTTAATAATACAAACGACAACTACAACTAGCTAATACATATTTATGTAAGTTTTGATTGCGTGCCATACCTATTACCAATTAAAATAATGACTTGTTATGGTTCAAGTAAACTATACGATAGTAGGTATATCTATTATTCGATTGGGATCCGATTAATAGGTATTAAAAAACTGTTAAATTTTATATATAAATTATATTTAGTTCACACATTTCTTATGATTTCATGTGTATGACTACCAAAACGTTTTTTTATTTCAAATAAATACTTAGGTATAGAATGTTAACATATTTTTTATATTTTTGGTGACAATAAACAAATTTCATATAATAATAATAATAATTGTAATTGTATTTCTATTTAAACTTGCCTTCTATTTCTAAACTCTCCACTGAAAGATATTCGAGTTGGCAGGTATTTATTTGTACATAAAAATAATAGCTACATGGTTACTGGGTTACTGTTATTTGTATATAAAACTAATAGCTACATATGGTTACTGTTATTCACGTATGATTATTTGATTATTATATTCGTCCATTATTTGGATTATTTCATATTTCATAGCTTATATAGTTCCATTATTACCATATAATTATTTATTTTCTGATATAAGCGCATAACAGTAAGTAGTCTATATATAAACAATTATTTCTATAACAACTGCGGGAGGACAGGTGCGTTTCCCACATAAATTTAATACCACACAGAACGAGCTATAGTGTGAAAACGCGCAGTTTTTCAATTGGGCACTTTAAATGTAGGCACTGATTTTCCATTAAGTAATTATATTGTAACTAATTCTATTGCATTGCACCTCAAAATAGGTTTTACAATAAATAATAATCACCTGTTGCGTTCGTGATAAACCGGTATAGGTTCTCTAAATTCGGTAGTGTATTTGAGGGGAATTGAATCCGTTCGGTGCTAGAGCAGAGAGGACCGTCTGTACTTATCTTGAAATTTCGTCTTATGTATTTGCAGTGTCATTGAAAGTCGAAGAGTAGTTGAAAGCGTGCATGGAAGTCCGTTACTGGAACTTAGGAAGTCAGCGCGAACTGTTCAATTTTGGATAACATCCGGGGCAACGGATAATAATGCAAGAGAGTCATGCAATAGCGTTCGAAGGACGAGCAGCTCGCTAATTTTTGTAAAAATTAATAGAAGTGATTTAAATTTAACAAATTAGTGATACGTTTGCAGAATCCCAACGGGAAACATTCTACGGTTAAATTAAACACGGAATTAAGTGGTTTTTTTGTCAAATATACGACATTCCAGCACCAGAGTAAACAAACCAGTGTTGTGTTTCGAAAACCAAAAAGGGATTATAAAAACTTCTTAAGGTAATAACAATTTAAAATAATTTTAATTTTAAGGTCAACGCCCATGTAATTAGAATAAGCTACGTAGGTTTTTGGCGTAGGATAATATTGTTTTCAAATTTCAATTTCTATTTTGCATTATCATCTGCTTTGTTATCATACTTCCTGTTTGCAATATAACTAGCAAATATAAATTTTATAACTGTTTTGAAATTAATTGTACTAGTGACAATTATACTTCCATATATATAATAATAAAACTAATCCTATATCTGCTTCTGCTTTATTATTCTTATCTCAAACTTTCATAATTTATTTTCTATAATTGAGACAAATATTATTAAATCTCAATCTCTTTCATAACAAGTGTTTTAGATCCACTTACCATTCAAAAATAATTTCAATTTTCAAGTCAAAACATTATACAATATACAGAGCCTAATTGAACCTCCTCTAACTGACCATAGAGGACTCATGCTCAGCAGTGAACTTTCTACAAAAAAAATTAAGTGTTCTTAGAACTGGCGCCTATGGGAAGGATGCACTAAGAAAGAGACCAAGTAAGTATCCTGGAAACTTATTAGGTGTTTCTCCGCTGTGTAATCACTGCATTTTCTCAATTATCGAATCCATAAACAATACTTTAAACATATTTTGAGCAATAAATTTATTCATAACTACAACATTACAACATTTGTAAGAATCAATGTAAGAATTTATTTGCCCAACAAATTTTTATTGATTTTAAAGTATTATTATTGTGGACAAAATGATTGAAAGCATGCAGTGAATGCACAACGGGGATGGACACCTGATAAGTTTGCAATATACTTACACTGTCTCTACCCTAGTGCCTCTTTTCCCTGGGCGCCAGTTCTAGTTTTCCCTGGGCGCCAGTTCAGTGAACATTTAATTCTTGTAGGTATGGAAGTTCACTGCTGAGCATGAGTGCGTTATGGTCCGTTAGAGAAGGTTCAATTAGGTTCTCAATTTTTAAAGACTATTGTGCTTGACCATTGAAATATTTAAACGTGGTAGTATTTATAACTATAGAAGATTTGATATGTGAGAGATATATATGCTGAATACACAGAGAAGTATTTATTATTAAATGTGGAAGCATTGTATTGTCACGAGGACAATTAATTTAGCACATTAACACAGCAAAGAAAAATTTATATCTGCAAATCAAATTGCAGCAGGAAGTGTGATTATCAACATAGACAATAAAATAAATAGAAATGCTCAGATCAACTTAAGATTAACCTACGTCAAAACCTACGTACCTTATGCTATTGACATGGGCCTAAGCCTACAGAAACAATTAATGCTAAAAATTAAAATTATCTTAGACAGTCATTATCTTACTATGTCCTCTAGTTACTCCTTCAACATGAATCACAACACATTTTTTTTATAAGCACTTAACAAACACTGGCTTTGTTTACTGTGATCTCTGGAATCACGACTGCTGCCATCTAACCGGAATGCTGCTTTCTTTTTTACACTATGGCCAATTTCTTTAGTACACCTGCGGACATCTATCGGAACTATTCCGAACTGGAAAACTGCTATATTTGATACGTTTGTTATACCTTCTCATTGGATTTTGACCCTTACGGAACTTAATATCTCCAGCATTTCTACTAACTTTCTCGTTATTTGAATCTTCTTTTAATTATATAGATCAGCTTGCCACACTCTTTAACGCTGACTGGAGACGCTACACTTGAAAGTCGTGGATTTTTTACCGAATTCACTTAAATTTGTTTAAAAAAAGTGCTTAAGAATTTCCCAGTGGGATTCTGCACACCATGCCACTATTTTAAACACCTCAAACTAATTTTAAACATTAAATTTTATGAATTTTAGCTCACATAAAACCAGCTAGCTGTTGATTACCACGCTATCACTGGTAAACTCTCTGCATTATTATGCGTCTCTACCGAAGTTCTTTCCGGTTAAACAAATGCATTTCCTCCTGTAATCCAGCTTCTCGTTTTATCTTTGTTGACAACTCTGGCCAATCACATCAATGCTATTTTTATAAATTAATTAGGTTTACCTTTAAATGCCATAATTTATCATACGCCCAGTTTAAATTTCACTTCTAAGCTATAGACAATAATCACATTTACCTTTCGTAATGTAATTTCAATATTCACAATACAGCCGTCGTGTCTTTCTTTTATCTGCTTCTAGATTACAGCTCTCGAGGCCCCATTTTCACGTGACGCTAACGCAATTTTCTTTCTAAATACACATAGTTTATGTGGATGTTATATTAGATAAATTTTGTTGAGACTTTTCTATTACGATTATGTGTTAATATAAATAGACATTGACCAATCAGATTCATCGTTGCCGGTTGACGTTTGTATTGCTCTTGAAACCATTGAACATAAAATTGACATTATTTCATGGTTTGATGTATTTATAATGTTTAACCTTTGATTTGGGCTCTAAATATTCGTTTATCTTAATATATATATATATATATATATATATATATATATATATATATATATATATATATATATATATATATATATATATATATATATATATATATATATATATATATATATATATATATATATATATATTAGCTTTGAAATTCTTTGCTATTCATATTTATTTTGTGAAAAGTAATCTTGGGTTTGTAGCATTTCATTACATAGAAATAAGCAACTAGACGAATAAGAAAGAAAACACACTTACCAGTACTATATCTGGACACACATACGAAAATGAATCACTATGCATATGAAAACGAACCACTTAGAAGTTGTACAAGTTCTTTCACCTTTCTTGAGGATCTTCAGAGCAGTATACGATTTATTTCATTGATCATTCATACTTGAATTTAAATTACCAATACACCAACACTTGCAGTGACGTTTTATGACATTAGTTTTTGACGGAACTCATTCTTAGATTACACAAACCTAGTCTACTAAATATATATATATATATATATATATATATATATATATATATATATATATATATATATATATATATATATATATATATATATATATATATATACATAAATATATATATATATATATATATATATATATATATATATATATATATATATATATATATATATATATATATATATATATATATATATATATATATATATATATATATATATATATATTTATGTATTACCAATACACCAACACTTGCAGTGACGTTTTATGACATTAGTTTTTGACGGAACTCATTCTTAGATTACACAAACCTAGTGTCTACTAAATATATATATATATATATATATATATATATATATATATATATATATATATATATATATATATATATATATATATATATATACATAAATATATATATATATATATATATATATATATATATATATATATATATATATATATATATATATATATATATATATATATATATATATATATATATATATATATATATACATAAATATATATATATATATATATATATATATATATATATATATATATATATATATATATATATATATATATATATATATATATATATATATATATATATATACACTGCGCAACTTATTTAACGCACAACCAAAAAGTGAACTCAAATTTGACGTTATGTATTTTCGACAATTTTTGTTCGTTTTGGTCGATTTTTTTTCAAATTGTAGGTTTTTCTCTTAGGAATATCACTGTCTTAGTTGTTTTGGTAAAACGAATGCTTTTGATATTATACCAGGTGCTATAAAAATGTTATGTTTTTTTCCGAAATTTCAAAACGTCCTGTAGGCTATACAAGGTATTGCTAGTTATTGCAATTATAGCCAATTTAAAGCCTCATGTTTTTTCTACATTTTCTTTTTTTATTCATTTGTTTATCTCTGTTACTTCATGAAATACACCGTTTTGAAACACCATATGCTTTTATTCACATGAAATGTATTTATCGGACAACTCAAATAGCTAGCAAGCTATGGAAATCGAAGATTACACGTCATAAACTGACAACTGTGTCATTAGTTTTTTGTTGACAGTCCAGCAATAATTAGAGAATAATGGAACACCAAACCAGAAATTTAACTCGTGATGAATGTGTTGAGGCAGCTACATTACATGGTGAAGGGTGGAGTTACAACCGCATAGCTGGAAGGTTGGGAGTGTCTCACACAACTATAGCGAGAGCAATTCAAAGGTACGCGGAAACAGGAGAACATTCCAGACGGACCGGTCAAGGTAGATCTCTTGTTACCTCTGCTATCCAGGATCGCTTTTTAAGAGTAAATGCTGTAAGACAACGATATATAACTGCAACACATTTAAGAGCACAACTTCAAGACGCAGGTGGTCCACTCATATGCGTTCAAACTGTACGCCGACGACTGAGGGAGGCAAATTTAAGACCCAGGATTGCTGCTCGAGGACCCGCATTAACAGTAGATCATCGAAGAGCCAGATTGAATTTTCCCAATGAGCATGTTACTTGGATGGAAGCAGATTGGGAACGTATTCTTTGGACTGATGAGTCAAGGTTCAGTTTGTATAATTGTGACAGACGTAATCGCGTCTACCGAAGACCCGATGAGCGATACAGTCAATGCAATTTTTTGCACACAACTTTATATGGAGGTGGATCCGTCATGGTGTGGGGCGGAATATCTTTGACTGGGCGAACGGACTTGGTAACTGTGAATGGAAATCTCAATTCTGACAGATACATCACAGACATTCTTAAAGCACATGTTTTGCCTTATGCCCCCTATATAGGACCCAATTTTTTACTTATGCAAGACAATGCGCGTCCCCACACGAGTCTTATCGTGAGAAATTATCTTGAAGAAGTAGGAATTGATCACATAGATTGGCCAGCCCGTAGCACCGACCTTAACCCCATTGAACATGTTTGGGATTTTATCGGTCGGCGGTTACGAGGTGAGGGATCAGAACCTAATCAGAACTTTGGTTTTAAGTATGAACCAAAGATGTCGGGAGGTCATTCGCGGAAGGGGTGGAAACACCAGATACTAATTCTCTATTTACTTTTGTTTTGTTTCCTGTTATTCGTTGTTTTATTGATTAAAGCAATCCATTTTTCTAGGTATGTTTTTTGAGTTTTTGTCCTTTTAAGACCTTTTTCTTTTCTAAAACACCTTGCATCTCTCAATAAATTATAAGATATCAAGGAAAACAGAACGCAAAATGAGGCATTGAACCAGTATAATGAGTAATAAATAATGGGCACTTGACAAAAAAGAAAGTTCATAAATTTAATAAAAATCACGTCAACTCAAAAATTGGATATTTTATGAAGTAACAGAGATAAACAAATGAATAAAAATAGAAAATGTAGAAAAAACATGAGGCTTTAAATTGGCTATAATTGCAATAACTTGCAATACCTTTATAGCCCACAGGACGTTTTGAAATTTCGGAAAAAAACATAACATTTTTATAGCACCTGGTATAATATCAAATATATATATATATATATATATATATATATATATATATATATATATATATATATATATATATATATATATATATATATATATATATATATATATATTATATATATATATATATATTATATATATATATATATATACATATATATATATATATATATATATATATATATATATATATATATATATATATATATATATATATATATATATATATATATATATATATATATATATATATATATATATATATATATATATATATATATATATATATATATATATATATATATATATATATATATATATATATATATATATATATATATATATATATATATATATATATATATATATATATATATATATATATATATATATATATATATATATATATATATATATATATATATATATATATATATATATTATATATATATATATATACATATATATATATATATATATATATATATATATATATATATATATATATATATATATATATATATATATATATATATATATATATATATATATATATATATATATATATATATTGCAAAGCATTTGCTTTTATGTTAATATAATAATGTTATTTTATGTTAATATAAGCTGAATTTGAATGAACATAACATGAAGATAATTGTACGATAAAAAAAAATACCATGGAGGGAGCGGGTTCTTTATTTCATTTTATATATTTTATTTATGAAAACCTACCATACTGCTCATGCTTATGTATATACCAGCGTTATGTAATAAACCTTCTTTATGTACTGTTTGGTTACAAAATGCGAATCGCTAAAACTAGTTTTATTTGATAATAAGTAGTTGGCGTGCGTATATTATGGTTTTTACATAAGGTATATTTTTCTCAAAATTATGTTGTAAAAGATATCTAGATCTGTTAAATTACATTTAACACAAATGAACTGAAATTACAAATTTGTGGCATTGAGGATTGATGTAGCAACGCGACATGCAAGTCCTATTTTCAGGCAGATTTGCAAATATTACCTGAGAAAAAACCATTACTGACAATGCAAATTATTCGTATTCGTATAATAAAAGTATTTTAACTAGGTCGTCCTTGTGCAATTCCCTTTAGAACATTAATCTAAAGTGCATTTAAAATAAGAAGCACAGTTAGGTCACGGATGATAGACGTGGACATGTGTAGCCACTAGGACTAGCCAATATGAGCGCAGAAACGGCGTTATAGTAATTTTTAGGGGTTGCAATGTGTTAATCAAATATTTATTAGGTACGTAGGTACCGCCTAAAATAACATTATTATAATGTGGGCATAATACTCCAGGCGTTTTAGACGTTTGATGTCAAATTCCTGCCCTACGAAAATATAATATATTATAATACCTACAAGATGGGAAGATTTTCATTATTGTCGAGAGAATATGTTATTTATCGAGACGCGCAGCGTCGAGATAAATAAAATCTCAAGGCATAATTGAAAATCTTCCCATCGAGTATAGTATACTATTTTATTTTCAACCACGAATTTCTAAATAACGCTTAAAATGTGCTTCAATATAATAAAATATTATTATGAACAGCAATGCATTCCGTTCTGGCTTAAATTTTTACTTAGTAGGTAGAATTTTGATGGTTGCTATGTTGTTGCTATGGCAAAAAACAAAATCAACAAACAATCATTTGATAATTTCCTGAAGTTTCCGCACGGTTTCGAGTTAACGCACGAAAGTATATTTAAATGAGTGCCGAATCTTCTGGATCAGAAACTACTTTGTTGGCGTACTTTGGCGAGATTTCCAAAGAAACCATCCACGCTCTGGGCTACCTACAGGATGCTAAGGATCACGATAGAAATTAAAGACAAAAAGGACATTTCGAAATATGCAAAGCTGACGATGTTTTTGAAGCGACAAAATGTAAGCTTTAAATCGAAGAAATCGAGTGTATTTTCAAGACAAAATAACGATGATGTCTTTGGCTAAAGCGCCTGAGGAATTTTTCCTATTAAAGTGAGTAAGTGCCTAATTATTAAGTGTAAAAAAGGTATAGTCTTGTATAAATTTGTTCAGTTTATCAAAACAGTAGCAGTTATTTCGAGCAACATAGAGTTTGAAGATCTTTTTTTGTCATCTATATCATTAAAAAAGATAAAAAAGTGACAGTAATATTAGTTAAGCTACCAGCCTTAACTAGGCATATTAGTTAAGGCTGGTGGTAGATTGAATCACGTAAAGTTGCAGCACCGCATGTTTTTAACGTACTTTTTTTGCAACCCATTATCATTTAATAGCAATGAGTGTTTATAATAATATCCTCGTCCTTGCTACATATATATTTTTTTAAAGAAATAATTATTAAATACATGATTACTCTTTCTCCGAGTTATTGCGTTTTACTTAAAATTCTTCATTTTTTGCGTTTCCTTGTCATTTATTGTGTATCGATTAATGATACTAATCAACATACGAGTATTATATAGAATTATATATACCTATGGATATAGATTGTAAAGGATAGTGCACCTTCAATTTAAATTTTCCGCTTAAAAAAAACAGCCTTTACTAATAAAATTATAATTATTAAACTATAATAAAATTAGATATGTAATGGATTATATTTAAAAATGTATCACGTACTTAGGTAGGTAGTAGGTACAATATAAAAAGTGCAAATAACAATTACAGTTGTCAATTATTATTAAACCAACCTGATATAATATGTGAAACTGAAGTAGGTACTTTATTGATAGAGCATTTACATGTATACAATGTATACTAAATTAAACTTAAAATGCCCAGATTTCGCAATCCTTGCAACTATCGGAGACATTGGAAATGATAACAAAATATACAGTGAGCTCGTAAAGTTTGGAATAAATTCAATTAATCGTTATTGAAGGATTTTCACAGGAAATCCTCGGACACGTCAACTTTATTTTATAAAATGTCACTTTTTTCAGCCATCGATTTTTTTTTGTTTTGTTCGTTTTTGAGCTATGACGTCATCGACAATTTTTTTAAATGACAACCCATATTTTTTTTCACGGATTTCGATAGAGCACATTTTTCTGAGTGCGAATATGTCAAAAACATAGTACCTTTAACATTAAAGTGTTCGAGATATTCGGTTGCAAAGTTTTAAGAATGAATTATACAAGCGATGACCAAATGCTAATCATTTATCAAGAAAGCGCAGGAAAAACAACAGTTTTGACAGTTGTCACAATTTTGAAGTTTTTCCTCGCAAGTTTGTGTTTTAATCAGTTGAATAATATCATTAAGTAAGTTGATTAATCATTATTCCATCATAATTCATTTTATTTAAAAATGGTCCGTCGTTTGAGTGAAAGGGAAAGAATCGAAATTTTGATGATGATCGGTTACGGGGACAGAGCTCGCACACAAGTAGAAGTTTGCCGTTTATTTAACAACAAATATCCAAACAGAGAACCAATTACACAGTCCACCGTTAGCAAAATAGAACAAAAGTTTTTAGAAGTGGGTCATACGAGAGATCGCCCTAGAATGGGTCGTCCACCAGTGCAACAAGATGTTAAATTGAATGTTCTACTAGAGCTTCAAGAAAATCCCCATTTACCCACCCGCCAAGTGGCGGCAAACAACGGAATAGTTCAAAGCTCCGTCTTGAAATATTTGAAATTGAACAAATGGCATCCGTATAAAGTGGTTTTGGTCCAAGAGTTAAACGAAGATGATCCTGACCGTAGGTTACAGTTTTGCCAAACCATGTTGCAACGCCTGATTGATGACGACGGATTTTTACGCAATATTGTTTTTTCTGATGAGGCTACCTTTTATCTCGACGGCACAGTTAACCGGCAAAACTGTAGATATTGGTCTCCTGAAAATCCACACTGGAAAATGGAAACTCGTAGTCAGTTTCCACAAAAAGTTAACGTTTGGGCTGGTATTGTAGGTAATCGTATTTTGGGCCCATTTTTCTTTGAAGGCGTATTAACAGGTGAAATATATTTAGAATTTTTAAGAGACGACTTAGTCCCTGCACTTGCGGTACTTTACCCAAATGACGTAGATCCAGATCTGCCCCATCACACGATATGGTACCAACAAGACGGTGCACCACCCCATTTTGCAGTGATCGTTCGCGATTATTTAAACCATGTATTTCCTAACCATTGGATTGGTCGCAGGGGAACTATCGAATGGCCCCCTAGATCTCCAGATCTCACTCCCCTAGACTACTTTTTATGGGGCTATTTAAAGAGCAAAGTCTATTTCAATAGACCAAATACCATCGAAGAATTAAAGGACAGAATTCGCAATGAAATTCGAACCATTCAACCCGATACTGTTGGTAAGGTTCTGCAGGAGTTTCAGTGGCGGATGGGATATTGCCAGGAAGTGAATGGAGGTCACTTTGAAAATTTACTCTGATTTTATTTTTTACTTTAATTATTTATCATTTATTTGTTAAAATATTTTTTTATTTGTTTAAATTGTTGTTAAAAAATTAAACAGATTACTCCCAAATCTTTCAAAATGTTCGATAAGCTACCAAAATAAATAATATTACTCCTTAATCTTTTAAAATGTAATAAGCTATAAGCTATTAGAATCAATAAGCTATTAAAAATCTTGACCCGCCCGATAGCTTATGCATGGTGCCATGGTACATTTTATAAACTTTGCAACCGAATATCTCGAAAACTTTAATGTTAAAGGTACCATGTTTTTGACATATTCGCACTCAGAAAAATGTGCTCTATCGAAATCCGTGAAAAAAAATATGGGTTGTCATTTAAAAAAATTGTCGATGACGTCATAGCTCAAAAACGAACAAAACAAAAAAAAAATCGATGGCTGAAAAAAGTGACATTTTATAAAATAAGGTTGACGTGTCCCAGGATTTCCTGTGAAAATCCTTCAATAACGATTAATTGAATTTATTCCAAACTTTACGAGCTCAGTGTATGAAACATAATATACCGATCCTTTTGAGTTGTTTGGAATACGTCGAATACTATGGTGCGCGTGCATGCTTGTGGCAATTTCCAGATTGGCTTTAGCATGCTTATGTTTATTAAGTGTTTATTACGTATTTATTAGTGATGTTTGGCGTACGATTGGGTCTCATTCAATACAAGTTGTTTAGAATTACATTGTCTCATTCAATACAAGTTGCGTTGTATTTATCTTGCTCGCTTGCTCTAACTGGATAGGTCTATTAACTGTTTATTATACACACAAGGTTATATATAAATATAAACGTAATTTTTTAGCATTTTATTTTTGAAAAACTTAAGTATTACTAATACAAAACACATCTCAATTTACGAGTTAGGTATGTAGTAAGAAATAATATACATAATTTTTAAATAACCAACTTATATTTGATTTGGAGTAACTTAAAAAAAAATCTTACGCAAAAAAAATCATATTACGCAAGTATCGCAGGCGTATTGAAAATACCAGACACAATTGCTAAAATTTTCTCAAGTGAATTGAATAAAAATAAAAAGCAGTTGTGTTACGATTTTTTTGTTCGTTTAACACTGAAGGTTATCTTGCATGAGGTGAAATTACAGTCTGTTTTTTTTTGTTTTCGAATGAATTATATTCTTTAAAAAAGTTTTTGTTTGCCAAAAATAGGATGGCTTTGTCAAAAATTGTGTTGTATACCTATACAGGGTGGTTAAGAATGTTAAGAATTACAAAATCTTAAAATTTGGTAAGAGTAAACTGTGATTTTTGATCACCCCGTATAAAAACATAATTGTAATCATCATTAGTTTTTTATACGTGGTGATCAAAAAGTACAAACTTTACTCAAGATCTCATGAACTTTACTCAAAAGTACAAGATTTTGTAATTTTTGGCCACTTGTAATTTTTTACCACCCCGTATAATAAACATAATTTTTGTCGACATTACTTTGGGCAAGCAAAAACTTAATAGCGTTTTCCCGCAAACTAAACATTTTTTGAGATTTTGTAATTTGTGACCACTCTGTATAAAAAATATGATTTTTGTCGAAGAGAAAACTGTGATTTTTGATCACCACGTATAAAAACATAATTGTGGCAGAATCATCATAAGTTTTTTATACGTGGTGATCAAAAAGTACAAACTTTACTCTTACCGAATTTTATTATTTTGTAATTTTTGACCACCCCGTATAATAAACATAATTTTTGTCGACATTACTATAGGCAAGCAAAAACTTATAAAAATAATAGCGTTTTCCCGAAAACTAAACATTTTTTGAGATTTTGTAATTTGTGACCACTCCGTATAAAAAATATGATTTTTGTCGAAGAGAAAACTGTGATTTTTGATCACTACGTATAAAAACATAATTGTGGCAGAATCATCATAAGTTTTTTATACGTGGTGATCAAAAAGTACAAACTTTACTCTTACCGAATTTTAAGATTTTGTAATTTTTGAGCACCCCGTATAATAAACATAATTTTTGTCGACATTACTTTAGGCAAGCAAAAACTTTTATAAATAAAAGAGTTTTCCCGAAAACTAAACATTTTTTGAGATTTTGTAATTTGTGACGACTCCGTATAAAAAATATGATTTTTGTCGAAGAGAAAACTGTGATTTTTGATCACCACGTATAAAAACATAATTGTGGCAGAATCATCATAAGTTTTTTATACGTGGTGATCAAAAAGTACAAACTTTACTCTTACCGAATTTTATTATTTTGTAATTTTTGACCACCCCGTATAATAAACATAATTTTTGTCGACATTACTATAGGCAAGCAAAAACTTATAAAAATAATAGCGTTTTCCCGAAAACTAAACATTTTTTGAGATTTTGTAATTTGTGACCACTCTGTATAAAAAATATGATTTTTGTCGAAGAGAAAACTGTGATTTTTGATCACCACGTATAAAAACATAATTGTGGCAGAATCATCATAAGTTTTTTATACGTGGTGATCAAAAAGTACAAACTTTACTCAAGATCTCATGAACTTTACTCAAAAGTACAAGATTTTGTAATTTTTGGCCACTTGTAATTTTTTACCACCCCGTATAATAAACATAATTTTTGTCGACATTACTTTAGGCAAGCAAAAACTTTTATAAATAAAAGAGTTTTCCCGAAAACTAAACATTTTTTGAGATTTTGTAATTTGTGACCACTCCGTATAAAAAATATGATTTTTGTCGAAGAGAAAACTGTGATTTTTGATCACTACGTATAAAAACATAATTGTGGCAGAATCATCATAAGTTTTTTATACGTGGTGATCAAAAAGTACAAACTTTACTCTTACCGAATTTTAAGATTTTGTAATTTTTGAGCACCCCGTATAATAAACATAATTTTTGTCGACATTACTTTAGGCAAGCAAAAACTTTTATAAATAAAAGAGTTTTCCCGAAAACTAAACATTTTTTGAGATTTTGTAATTTGTGACCACTCCGTATAAAAAATATGATTTTTGTCGAAGAGAAAACTGTGATTTTTGATCACCACGTATAAAAACATAATTGTGGCAGAATCATCATAAGTTTTTTATACGTGGTGATCAAAAAGTACAAACTTTACTCTTACCGAATTTTATTATTTTGTAATTTTTGACCACCCCGTATAATAAACATAATTTTTGTCGACATTACTATAGGCAAGCAAAAACTTATAAAAATAATAGCGTTTTCCCGAAAACTAAACATTTTTTGAGATTTTGTAATTTGTGACCACTCCGTATAAAAAATATGATTTTTGTCGAAGAGAAAACTGTGATTTTTGATCACTACGTATAAAAACATAATTGTGGCAGAATCATCATAAGTTTTTTATACGTGGTGATCAAAAAGTACAAACTTTACTCTTACCATTTTGTAATTTTTGAGCACCCCGTATAATAAACATAATTTTTGTCGACATTACTTTAGGCAAGCAAAAACTTTTATAAATAAAAGAGTTTTCCCGAAAACTAAACATTTTTTGAGATTTTGTAATTTGTGACGACTCCGTATAAAAAATATGATTTTTGTCGAAGAGAAAACTGTGATTTTTGATCACCACGTATAAAAACATAATTGTGGCAGAATCATCATAAGTTTTTTATACGTGGTGATCAAAAAGTACAAACTTTACTCTTACCGAATTTTATTATTTTGTAATTTTTGACCACCCCGTATAATAAACATAATTTTTGTCGACATTACTATAGGCAAGCAAAAACTTATAAAAATAATAGCGTTTTCCCGAAAACTAAACATTTTTTGAGATTTTGTAATTTGTGACCACTCTGTATAAAAAATATGATTTTTGTCGAAGAGAAAACTGTGATTTTTGATCACCACGTATAAAAACATAATTGTGGCAGAATCATCATAAGTTTTTTATACGTGGTGATCAAAAAGTACAAACTTTACTCAAGATCTCATGAACTTTACTCAAAAGTACAAGATTTTGTAATTTTTGGCCACTTGTAATTTTTTACCACCCCGTATAATAAACATAATTTTTGTCGACATTACTTTAGGCAAGCAAAAACTTTTATAAATAAAAGAGTTTTCCCGAAAACTAAACATTTTTTGAGATTTTGTAATTTGTGACCACTCCGTATAAAAAATATGATTTTTGTCGAAGAGAAAACTGTGATTTTTGATCACTACGTATAAAAACATAATTGTGGCAGAATCATCATAAGTTTTTTATACGTGGTGATCAAAAAGTACAAACTTTACTCTTACCGAATTTTAAGATTTTGTAATTTTTGAGCACCCCGTATAATAAACATAATTTTTGTCGACATTACTTTAGGCAAGCAAAAACTTTTATAAATAAAAGAGTTTTCCCGAAAACTAAACATTTTTTGAGATTTTGTAATTTGTGACGACTCCGTATAAAAAATATGATTTTTGTCGAAGAGAAAACTGTGATTTTTGATCACCACGTATAAAAACATAATTGTGGCAGAATCATCATAAGTTTTTTATACGTGGTGATCAAAAAGTACAAACTTTACTCTTACCGAATTTTATTATTTTGTAATTTTTGACCACCCCGTATAATAAACATAATTTTTGTCGACATTACTATAGGCAAGCAAAAACTTATAAAAATAATAGCGTTTTCCCGAAAACTAAACATTTTTTGAGATTTTGTAATTTGTGACCACTCTGTATAAAAAATATGATTTTTGTCGAAGAGAAAACTGTGATTTTTGATCACCACGTATAAAAACATAATTGTGGCAGAATCATCATAAGTTTTTTATACGTGGTGATCAAAAAGTACAAACTTTACTCAAGATCTCATGAACTTTACTCAAAAGTACAAGATTTTGTAATTTTTGGCCACTTGTAATTTTTTACCACCCCGTATAATAAACATAATTTTTGTCGACATTACTTTAGGCAAGCAAAAACTTTTATAAATAAAAGAGTTTTCCCGAAAACTAAACATTTTTTGAGATTTTGTAATTTGTGACCACTCCGTATAAAAAATATGATTTTTGTCGAAGAGAAAACTGTGATTTTTGATCACCACGTATAAAAACATAATTGTGGCATAAGTTTTTGATACGTGGTGATCAAAAAGTACAAACTTTACTCTTACCGAATTTTAAGATTTTGTAATTTTTGAGCACTCCGTATAATAAACATAATTTTTGTCGACATTACTTTAGGCAAGCAACAACTTTTATAAATAAAAGAGTTTTCCCGAAAACTAAACATTTTTTGAGATTTTGTAATTTGTGACAACCCCGTATAACAAATATGACTTTGTCGACGTCATTACTATTTTTTGGGCAAGTAAAAACTTTTATAAACAACAACATTTTCTCGATAAATTCAATATAAAATTTTATACGTGGTGATCAAAAAGTACAAACTTTACTCTTACCGAATTTTAAGAATTTTAAGTTCATACTAAATAAATTCGATTATATATCTCGTGTAAACGCTAACGCCCTGTGTCGGGTCTTTTAGGATAGGACCGTTCCGGCTGAGCGATATATTTATTGTTTATGTTATCGAGATTGCGGTAGACGTATTTAATTGCCTTCAGGGCGAGACAGTTTCGATAACTGTAAAGTATTTATGGGCTGCTTGGATGGCCTTATGAAAGGAAAAATATGTAGAGGTTTTGTTAGTTAGTTTAGAATAATATACGTTCATAGCCGACACTTTTTTATTTTAATTATCGTTGGGCATTCGTTTACACTCGAATTATTAAATTTATGATAATTATGATTATGAAAATATTCCGATTATTCCCATCACTACTAGCAATGCACCATCTCTCCCAATATAGCTGCACCGAATATTCCCCACTGCCCAGTACTCCTCACGCCGCTAGAAGGCCGAGCGCTGCGATATCTACATGTATTGCGTCACTCGATCGCGACACCGCTGTCTTTTGGCCTTGAACGAAAACTTCTAACTTGGCCCCCATATAAAAACACAAACATTTCCAGTGTTAAATATGGGCAGGTGTTCTGTGCTGAAGTGCACAATGTTGCAAAAAAAAATCATTACTTCGTGCACCAGCTGTTGAAATTTTTTGTCCGATGAACTGAAGTGTCTTTTGTCCTTTTGTCTGTTTTTGTTAAAATTTTTATTATAAGAAATACATGTCAAATATCATTACATTATCCAAAAAGAGAAAAATAAATAAAAATAGCGCAATAAAAATAATAAAATGAATTGGCCGCACGCGGTCCAATTGACTATATTAGTTAGGTTATGATCTCAAATTGGAGCGGGTTCCTAATTTAAAAATTAATGTATTGATGTCTTATAGGGACTCAAGTTCAGGGCGTTGTAGACATGATATCAGTGGCGGTTCCTCGATGTGGGCAGGGTGGGCAGTGCCCACCCTAGGTTTAAAGGTATAAATATAAGGGAAAAAACAATATTCAAAAAAATATTTCAATTATCATGTAGAATGTTCAATATGTTTTAACACAATAGCATAACAGATTTTTAAAAGTGTTAAGATTATAAATAAAAAGTTAAAAGTATATTATTAATCAGTAATCACATTCCGATTTAAATTTTGCGCGTTACGCACCCGAAATAAATTAGTAATAGGTACGATCTGTTTGCCCATAGCGCGAGGGAGACCCGCTAATCATCGCTATCGGCAAGCCCGTAGATGACAAGCTGGCCTGTATTAATTCGCGATATACGTTCGAGGTATACGCGGCGACGATTGTGCGAGCGAAACGGTAAACGTATGCCGAGGTTGTATCCACCCTGAGACAGTCTGAGATGGGCTTGCCCGTAGCACAGCAGTCTTATCTATGCCCAGCATAAATCCCGTAGGCTCTACCCGCGCCAGTCGACCGTCACTTTTCTGAAGCCGCAAAGTAACTATTTGCTGAACATATAACTCTTAAAACTTAATAATAAATATTAAATACCTCGGTTCTAGATGAAATTTTAAATCCCGTATAATTGAAGTGATACGTTATTATAATAATAAAACTTTATTATTATAATTACCACTAAATTGTAGGGGATTTAAAATTGTATCTAGTATTAGAACCACGGTATTTAATATTTATTAAAAACCAATTAATCGAAGTATTTATTATATCCTGCCTATAGGTTAGGCGTGTAGGAAACTAATTATTTTGCATTTCCTATAATACGAAAACAATATCGGCCTTTATTCTTTAGCTCTTCAGCTATGATTTTTATATAATGACGTATCTAGCAGGGCCGCCGTTAGGGGGGGGTCAGGGGGGTCGACTGAACCTCCCTAGCTTAGTCCTGGTGGGCTAAGATACGCAATGTTGGGGATGCGAGTTCGTAACGTTTGAAAACAGTAAACACATAAAATTTCCGCATTTGCGTAAATTTCGGCAACATTATGGAACAAATTGTCGTTATAATGCTCTTGAGTTAGTGTATAGTGTGTGTCAAACAGCTCTAATCCAATAGTCGTTGAAAGTTGAACTCGATCCAGCACCGGCGAAAGGTACAAGGTACAAGCCACAAGTCATGTACAGTACATGACTTGTGACTTGTACATAGTACATCATGTACTATGTACTGTGCCTGGCGTTTTGCCTTCTCGGCAGAAGTGGCAGAACAAAAACCATTTTTTGACATCAGCGTAACCATCGAAGTCTAGTGTTGCACAATATGCTTCTGACAACAATCATAGAATAGATATTAGTAATTTAAGATTAGTTAGAAATGTGACCAATAATAGACAGTTGGATGCATTTGAAAGCATAGAAATTTTAAAATGTAAAAGTAGTATGAATAGCGACAAGGGACCTATACCGTATAGCCCGCTTTACGCGTTACTTAGCAACTAATCATTGAAGCGTGACTAATGATTTCACCATAAACAGGGCGCTCAGAGCAAAGTTCCACATGTATTTTATGATTTTAGCCTTTTTTAATTTTGCCTGAAATTTTATCGATGTGTTCAATGCCATCTAGCGGCGAGCAGATATATTTTATGCATTCTATTGAAATAGGATTTTGTAGTGCTTGAAATAAGCTTTAAAATGAGCACTGTTAAAAGTCTTTTGCACCTAAAATGAGTGAGCTGTAATGAAAAAAAGGGGAATATCTAATGATTTTTTTTTTAAATCGATGGGTTTCATAAGTGCCATTTCCACCAAAATTAAAATTAATCGTATTCCGTCTAGAATTAACTTTAGTATAAAGAGTTTGATGAATTCTAGCAGTTTGACTGCTTTAAAATACGTATTTTTCAAAAAAATGACGATTTTAGAAAAAAGAATTTTTCGAATTTTTAAAAAAATCACCTTTTTTTCATAATATCTCAAAAATGATGAAAGATACGTGAAAAAGTGTGGTGATAAAAAATGTAGGTCTTTTTCTGACAAAAAATTTGTTTTTTTTTTATTTCTGCCACACAAAAATTGACGGAGATATGATATGATAGTTGTAGATATGAAGTTGTAGCTCTTTAAATTACCTTTAAAATGCTTTTTTAGAAGTTGTGATAGGATCAAAATTGAAGGAGTTATGGTCCAAAAACTAATCGTATTTTTTTCTACCTATTAAACTGAAAATTTCGGAGTGTGAATTTTTGGAGCAAAGTGAAAGTACACAGTAATAGAGACCCAAAACTGTTGTCTTATGTATATATATATACATATTATGGCACATATTTTGGAAACGTAGGCATGAATACATACCAACGTTCATATATGTATATATAACACATTTAACACGTTCAACGCCGCCGTCAACCAGTGGTTGACATCAGTAAACAGGCGCCCATGGCCGGTGTCAACCACGGGTTGACATCAGTATACAGCGCCCATGGCCGGTGTCAACCCGTGGTTGACATGCGGTAACCTGTTTTACATTTGCTGTTATCAAGACGGCTATTGCCGTACACACATGAAATTTGTGTCGGCCATTCATGTTCCCATTGTCTTTTATCATGTAAAATGTCCGCATGTCAAATCGATGGCGGCCACTGGCGCCCGCTAGTCATATCGACGGTGGCGTTGAACGTGTTAAATGAAGGTAAGTGTGTGTATTATTCGGAGGGGCCAACGACGAAAAAGCCAGGTGATCTGCTGTGCGTGCTCCGTTTATTCGTTTGGAATTTCCTAATATATGCTATATAATCTGGCCAGTATGTTTCCGCCTGCAAAGGAATGAGCACGTGTTTAGTGTAACAATAATTTTAACTATATAGACGCCCAATTTTAACATTTTATTTAATAAAAAATGTGAGTACATGAAAAAAACTGTTTTTTCTAAATTAGATTAGTTTTTTCTGGGTGTTTTTTACATATATATTTATTAATATTTAGTTTTGCCGTACATAAATTATATTTTAAGCTGTGAACTCGTTAATATTCTAACAATATTTTAATATACTATAATCCATACAATTTAATTTAAAAAAATAAAATTGATTCAATTGATTCAATCAATTCAATCTGGTACAGTTTCAGACCACTTGTAAGTTTATGTTTTATTCAATAAATGGTGATTTTTTTCTCTATAATAATTTTTTTTTTAAATGTGTAATTCAATGTTTTAATTTAGGGTCATTTTAAGGGTCGAAAAGATTGAGAATATGATAGTCATTTTCGAGAAGGTGGAATAACATTTAATTCCTTTTTATTTCATTAAAAGTAATTTTTTTTAAACAATTTTTTATCAAGGGGTTGATTTGAAGGGTCGAAAGGGGGTTGACAATTCGATAATTAAAATAGAGATCATAAAATATCATTTACTCTATACTTAATCTTTTTATGTCATACCAAATTAATTTTTTGTGATTTTTTCAATTTAGGGGTTGTTCGCAAGGGTAGTAAGGTTTTCAAGGGGTTGGAAATGATTTTAATATGAAGTGATTGTGTTAGAAAATACTTTACAATTTCACCCCTTAATATTAGATGCGTTTTCTAGCGATAAAATGGCTCAATGTGAATTTTTCCATTAAGGGGTTGTTTTTACCCCTTAAAAATCATAGGCGCAGTTCGGGTCATTTTCACTTTTGAAGTTACGGGTAAGATGAGCTTAATTCCAAAATTTCATGCAAATCGGTGCACAGTAAAAAAATTCGGAGGTAAGACCCTATTTTACGCTTCAATGCCTCCACTATATTACTAATTGTAATGAATGAACATTCCGAATATCAACTACCACGGCCGATATGCCGATATTTATATCGGTATCGGCCTTTAAAATATCGGTATCGGCCGATTATCGGCATCGGCCAAAATTTTCATATCGGTCGATCACTATTTGACATTTTATTTTTTATCGCCGCGAATGTCGAGGTAATTTTAATTTGGCAACATTCAGTGACGTTCATACTGCTGTTTTCGTATCGCGGGAGAGCGTACACCACCCTTGAGGGAGGGGCTTCTCTATTGAATGAAAGGAATTAGGAAACAACATTTCGTTACCATCTAGTGGCCATTGTGCCTTACATAAATTTTAAATACATGCCATATGTATTGTTACAGCAAGAATCTATCCCATAAGTTCTGACTATCTAGTCTTCTTAATCTATGGTTCAGCAAATAGTTACTTTGCCGCTTCAGAAAAGTGACGGTCGACCGGCGCAGGTCAGCCTACGGGCCAGCCCATCTCAGGCTGGATACAACCTAGGCATACGTTTACCGTTTCGTTCGCACAATCGTCGCCGCGTATACCTCGAACGTATATCGCGAATTAATACAGGCTTGCTTGTCATCTACGGGCTTGCCCATAGCGATGTTTAGCAGGTCTCCCTCGCGATATGGACAGATCGTACCTATTACTAATTTATTTCGGGTGCGTAACGCGCAAAATTTAAATCGGAATGTGATTATTGATTAATAATATACTTTTTACTTTTTATTTATAATCTTACTTAAGACTTTTAAAAATCTGTTATGCTATTGTGTTAAAACATATTGAACATTCTGCTTGATAAACATTTAATTGAAACATTTTTTTGAATATTGTTTTTTCTTTTATATTGGTACCTTAAATCCTAGGGTGGGCACTGCTCACCTCGAGGAGCCGCCACTGGTTAAGGGGGGTATTTTGTAAAAAAGTGAAATAGCGGAAAAACGTCGAATCGGTGGTGGTGCTCTGTAAGTCAGCCCTTGAACGCGTGGACTTTTTTTCGTCGACCGTTTTTAAGCTGAGCGTGGTGTTTCTTAGCTAAAATGGAGGCATTGATGTATATCTTGTATTTAACTTTGGCGCACATAGTAGACAATTATTAATAATTATTAACCTGAAAGTCAAGTAGAAGTGATCGTCGATGTCCGGGCTAATGAGTGAAATAGTTTTAATTATTGCTCCTGGCCTAGTTCCGACGTAAATGCGACATATTGACACCTTAAAAGTATGGCTAAAATTGAGGTACTTAAGCATTTATTTAAATTTTTCTTCTGTTCTCGTGAGCATTGAAAATTATCTCGCTCACTAGCAGGAAGCATTGCGAATACGTTGATATATAATAAAGTCCAATTATATTGATTTTTCTTAGTCCGAACCTCTGTTAGACGTTAAAAATATACATACAAAATCCCACACACTACCGGGCTGAAATGGTTGAAATAGAGCCTATATCCCACTTCATATGTCAATGTCAACATATTTCTAGAGTTCCAGATTTATGTATTGCCATAATAGTAATTAATTAACACGACGTCGAATGGTTCACGAGAAAGGTGTATCATAGAATAAAAAAAAACATACCTTAGGAGTATTGTAAGATGTATATCGTGGCTTAACCTGTCGAGGGCAGAAGTACCGTCCACCCTCACAGCATTGACTTTATCTCTGAGAGATGATGAATTTCCGACAGGCGGATGCCTTTCACGGAGAATGTCGAAAATATTCGGCTGCCGAAGAAAAGCTACAACTTTATCATTATAAGCTACAGGCACATCTGGGCCGTTATTGGCGGGGACAAAATTCGTTGCTGTAGATGGTCTGGGTGGAGGTACTGGAGCCTGGAAAGAATGAAACATGATTATAAATTAAAATCAATAATTTACACATACCAGTATAATTAAAACAAAATCAAGTTGAAAACGAAATAGATATTTAGCTTGTATAAACAATGTACATCAGCTGAATGCTTTTTAAACATTAAGTGTCAGAATTTACAATTTTAAGTCCTATATCATACTGATAATCTTACATATATCATATGTTTTGATTGGCAAAAATAGATTTGTGTCATTCAATATGATAAGGGACCAACCTATTAATATTTTATCTAATAATAGAGAAAACAATACTAATCACATTTAATTATAATAAATGTATTTATATTAACTAAACGTTTCTTTGTGGATTTTTTTTTGGCATTAGGCCATTAGCATTAGGCAGTCTGTGTGGCTAACAGACAGTCACAATATATTATACGAGTCCTACATCTCCTAACCTACATCTAATCCTAACCTACATTCTAATCTATATCGAAGAAAAGGGGAAAAATAAAAGAAAATAGGTGACGGGAATAGACCGGGACACTCGCTTCTCGTCCTGGGGTTTGTCAGGACATTTTTTTATTTTGAATGTGGAGATTTCTTTAATTAATTCTCATTATTGGCGTTAGCTAATAGATCACACGCAAACCTTATGGAAAAACGGTTTTTTGTGTCACTAGCTTTCTTATGTTGTGATTGTTTCTTGTTGGTTGCACAACTTTTATTCAGGACAAACCTCATGAATGAAAGTTTGCACAACACAGCACGTTTTGGAGATATAGTCCTCTGGAGGGCAGTGCTACGGTGATTTAATAATAACAAAAACCTATTTTCCTATTACTTTATTAGTTTCAGGGTACATCACAGTGAGTGGCCTATTAGACGTATCTGGGAAACCACCTATATTTTGGAACTGAAAATTTGCACACAGGGGTTTTCAGGGGTGCTCTATTCAATGAAAATATTGCCGTGTATGTGCCACTTCCGGTTATACCTGAAGTCGACAACAACTTCCTTATTTTAAATGGCATATTTTTTATGCCAGATTCGAATTCCACTAGTTATTTTAAGGTAACTTTCAATACTATTCCCTATCCCTAAAACCAATAGTTTTTGAGATATTTCGATTTTAATAAAATCTTATGCGAAAACAACCCGTACATTAGAAATTAATAACTTTCGCTATGGTAACTTTCAAGAACCACTTTTTGTTCCACATACTAAAAAGACATGGAGCTTATGTATGTATAAACTACAAATGCTCCAAAATACACAGGGTGTCCAATAACTGATGTCAAACTTTGCCTACTTCGACCTTCAATAAGTGTCTTATTTTAAATGGGACATACTGTATTTTATAATCCAGTTCGCTACCTTTTCTGATTACCTTTCGACCCATATGTAGTTTGCTATAGCTAAATTGGACGGTTCTTGAGTTATTTAGAGATATTTAAAAATATTGTTGAATTAAAATTAACATCGAGTGCAGTGTGCCTTGGAGAAAACAAAAAATTATGTTCATCTTGTATTTCTAAATTATTCTGCAAGTGTCAACGTGTATTATTGTTGTTAGTGGTCAGTTAATATGCAAAATCAATACTCCAATGCAGATTACCTCAACTTATTTTTTATCCATGGAGAATGTAACAAAATTATTAGCAGAACGTGCAGAAGGTTTAACGAATTAAATCCTAATCTGCCACCAATGAACGTAAAGAAGTTTAGAAGTATTTACAATAATTTCCTAGAATTTGGTACTTTTAAAGCAACCAAAATTAATCCTAGCCCAGTCACTGGAAATGAAAATAATGAAATAACTGTCCTGGCATATTTCGAAGCATATCCACGAGCTTCTATTTACACTGCAGTGTATGACATAGGTATTTATTAATCCTCTTTAGAAGGAATCTTGTGGAAGCACAAAATGCATAATTATAAGTTTACTAAAGTGCAAGCCCTGAAGATGCTGGTAATAGAGTTAAATTTTGTGAAATGATATTAACTCACATTCAAGAAGATCTTTTTATTAAAAAAAAATATCTGAACTGACGAGTCGAAGTTTTCTCGTGAAGGAATATTTAATAGACATAACTGTCATATTTGGGCAAATCAAAACTCTCACCATATAAGGGAAAGCGGATTCCAGGACAAATTTAGTTTTAATGTGTTTTACCTATTAAAAGACAATGGCCCGTATTCACAAAGAAATTATAATCGTGTGATTACGTAATCAGATGATTAAATATAATCATCTGATCAAATCAATTGGTATTCACAAAACAAAAGTTTGCGATTTGACGAGATGATTACCTGATCGGATATTTAATCGGAATAGGCTTGGCAACACAGCTGATGCGAGTCGCGCAAATATTTTCATCTTTCTTTTTTAACTCCTTCTCTGTCTGTATGAACAAACGTGTTTGGATTTCTTACTTCCGAGTCTGAGAAAATCATTCTGAAAAAGTTTGTGCTGTTGTGAGTTGTGAAATGTCTCAGAATATTGTAAAAGGGAAAAATTACACTGAAAGGGAGAAATCCCTTTTAGTAAATATTATAGAAACGTAAGTATACAGTATACCTACGATAGGTGGTTTTAAAAATTAGGTGCTGTTTGCTTCAATTTTCATTTGCAGTATTTCATTCTCTGTTTGCACTTCGATTTACAGTAAAATTTATATAATTTTTATAAGCAAAAGTGCCTATTTAATCTGCAAATTTACATAAAGTGAGTAAAACAATTTACTCTGAAATTCTTTTAAATTTTATATATTCTAACCTCAAAACGCCGATACTAAATGTAAACAATTTCATACCGTGACTTAAACATCAATACAGTTGTTAGCTGGGCTATCCTTTACCTATCCTTTTCCCAGTCCTCAATCCTTTGTTTTTCCAACAGAAAAAAAGGAGTTCTAGAAAGTAAAAGAACCTCAGGAGACGCTATCACTCGTAAGCTTAGGGCTTGGGATGAAGTGACTGCAGAATTTAATGCTTCTGCTGACAGCATACGAACCGTCAAACAGCTGAAGATTCTCTATGATAATATGAAGAGGAAAGCTAGGAAAGATTTAGCTATAGAAAATGTAAGTAAAATTCTCGTTGATACCTATATTATTAGATAACTGTATACTCTTGTGTAGATCTTTTATTTCATTTTTTTATTTATAGAAAGAACAGTACAAAAAAATTCTTGAGGAATTAAATTTAATGCAGGGACAAGAGAATCAGAATATTGGCGAGCTTATAACCGCAGCGAAAATAGAAGAAAAACTAAATAAAGTAAGTAAAATTGTTTTCATGTATTCTGACTAGTGCCCAAGTGAGATTGGGTCAACCGCCTGTCGTTGCTGTTATTATAACTTGACTTAGGTATCCACTTCGTAATCTATTGAGAGAACATGTTCACGAGTCGATAATATTCCTCCTACCAAATCAAAGATAGGTTTTATTTATTGGAATTATGCGTTTTGATGTTTTCAGAAGAAAAAATTTAATTTCAAGTTTTCAAATTAATTTTCAAAAAATATGCAGTCTTACATAATATTGTTTTTGCTAATCATTTACTTGTTCTAGACCGAGGTATTAAAAACAGGAGGTGGAACGAACAAAGCTCCTACCATTAGTGGAACCAGTCTCCAGATATTGTCCATATTAGGGGACAAGGTGGTGCCACTTCCAAATGCTTACGATTCAGCAGCGGACTATCATGGTGGTAAATAAATTTAACATAATTTAAAATGTATTATTGACTAAAGAAGTGTTTTGTATGGAAAAATTGCTAATACTTAAAATAATGAATCTGTTCCAGATATCATTATTGAGATGGATGAACCAGAAATGGAGGAACCTGCAGTTTCCCCACCTTCACCGAACCCATCCCGAACTCCTACTCCTACGCCCGGACCTTCACGTCGTACCAAACCAATTAAAATATGAAAAATTAACAAAAAAATTAACTATAAACAAAAATTTATGAATTCATTAATTGAAAAAAGGTGTCTCCTTCTAGAGGAAAAAATTAAAAAAAAAACATTATTGTTGTTGGAAAAAGATTAGAAATAGGTATTTTGTTGATAGGTATTTTGTTTGAAATAGGTATTTTGTTGATTACTTTTTATGCTAAACAACTTTAAGCATTACTTTCACTGGGTACATTGTGGCAAAAATGCACGGCACATTTTGAAAATAGCTTTTTCTATTTATACATTAAAATATTCTGATTCATGTTTGTCATATAACAAGATTTATATGGTCTACAACTGAAAAACTTCCTAACCTACCCAATTTAACGAGCCATCATTGACTAATTACTTCCACATAGTGGAAGTATAGTAATCTAACATTTTTTTTTTAAATTTATATTGCTTAAATCGCTTTAAAATGTCATGAAAGTTCTCATTCGAGGATTTCAAATATCGCCTTGTTCAGACATGTTTTTACTTCTAGCCACTTTATATTCACAGGAAGGTATAAGTAGCATTCAAATATTGATGCTGCATACCGTTATACCATGCTTTTATGCCACTAGGTGGAAGTAATGATTCCTTAGGCAGCGGTTTGTTTACTTATTGTTAGTGATTGATGAACATGAAAATAAAAACAAAAAATTCATTTAAAACATGTTTTTAATGTCTCGCAAATGCCGATGCGATAATATAATTTCGCATGGCTGTGTTCCCATTGACATGTGCAATAATATTGTTATCTCCTATTGCTTCAAGGTACTCATCAGGCTCTTCTTCCTCTACGTCACCCAAGTCTATGGCAATGTTGTGCAATACAGCGCATGCGACTATTATGGCTACCGATGTATCTAACTTAGTTCTTAAACCAAATGACAAACAATGGAACTTCTTTTTGAGTACTCCAAAGCACCTCTCGATGGTGTTTCTGGTGGCTATATGGGCTCAATTGTATGCTTCCTCAGCGGGGGATCTGGGATTAGTTAATGGAGTTAATAAATATAATTTACATGGATATCCACTGTCTCCCAATAAGAAATTGTTGGCTCCATATTGCCCTCTTTCGAGCTCCACAACTAATGGGCTGTCATTCATGATGGTAGCATCGTGTACCAAACCAGGCCAACGTGCAATAATATGCCTAATTTTGAGGTGGGCGTCACAGACACATTTAACGAGAAGTACCCTTTTCTGTTGCGATAGAGCTCAGCATTTGCTCCTCCTGGTGAATTTATTTTAACATGAGTACAATCTACAGCACCTACAACTCTTGGAAAATTCGTTATTTTATAAAAATCTGAACAGACCCGCAGAACTTCATTGTCAGCGGGCATTTTTATTTCCGTACGGCCTATTGATGCCATATGGTGCGTCACTTTTTTGATAATTCGTGAAACAGATGGCTGGGATATATTGACATGGTCTACACAGTTCTGAAAAGTACCGGTTGCATAAAACCTCAATGTCACGAGGAGTTGAGTTAGCGGATCTATCGATTTGTTTCTAAACGTAACAGGTCTGATATGGTCTTCAAACCTATGCAGTATATGCAGCACTACCTCTTTACGAAATCATCATAGATGTCGAAAGGGTTTACACGGTCTCTAATGATCCGTAACCTCCTTGGCCGTTCCTCCTCCTCAGATGAAAAGGAAGATAATGAAGATACGTCCATTTTTCTATGAGGAAACAATTCAACCTATGAAGACAATTGTACCTAAAATAATCCACATATTTAATAATGATATAATAAATAGGATTTTTATATACATACCTTTAAAAATGTGCAGGAAATAATTTTAAAATAAAATTTAAAAACATATATTAATAATATGCTTATAACTATTTTAAATGGCTATTTTAGATTTTCACTTTATTTTTTTTATATTTATTTCACTCAACATACAAATATTTAAAAATATTGTAGCAAAATACTAATCTTGTGACATTCGTCAAAATATAATCAGTCATGTAGCACCGATTAAGAAATCAGCTCGTCAAATGCAATTTGATCGGATCGTTTGCCTTGACGAAGCTTTGTGAATATCAAAACAGCTTGATTATGCATTTAACCAACTCGCGTACCAACTTCTCGTTACCTGATCAGACGATGAGAAATAGCATTTGTTTTTCTCAGGTAACGATATGATTAAAATTTAATCAGGTCGATCAGAGGGTAATCGAGCTTTGTGAATACGGGCCTAAGTGTACAGAAAGAAGTTGGTAGTCTTTATATATTAAGACATTAAGGTCAAAATCGAGATTTTTGCAGATAGGATCTTTTGTTTTAGCACGGCAGTGTAGTGAAGAGCGTTAAAATGATTATTAACCTAGCGAAATTAATTCATCACGGTTGGATCATGTTAAAACTGCAGTGAAATTTTTTTTTATGGAATGTACTAATTATGAGCAAGATGGAGAACATTTAAAACTTGACACGGCAGCATCATCAGTGTCCAGGGGTATCGATTGAAAACATAAATGAGACACTATCGTATTCCCCCTGATTTGTCTATAATATTTGTCTATACCCTGGTTCCGAAATAGTGTGGAGTGATTCATCACCAGCATATGGACGGCTCAGGAAGATGAGGGGCGAAGGGAAAGAAATTGTTTTTAAGTGTATCTGTGATGGTTTTTTTTATTATCTTAAGAATACTCCTTCGTATACATTTTTGATCATTTTCAGTTCTCCTCCTGTCAAATTCGGTCGCTTACGATTGGAATTATTGATTTTAGAACCACTACTACTCGCATTCGTCGCTTCCATCGCATAGCAACACTAAACACTCGCGTATAACACAATATTATAATTAATTTATTTCGCGAATCAACCGTACATAAGACACATTCAAACGCCACGGTCGCGCCAAAACATACATCCACGAAACAGCGCATGCGTCAATATGTCCAAGAAAATCTCGCGTCTTTCCCTCTGACCTTTGATTATATATACCCCTAGATTGGCCGTCCAATGCATTAGTTTGTTACCCTGTTTTGGGAGCGAACGTGAGCCAAACTGGGAGCAAACGCTTAATAGCGGTAGAAACTTGAGAAAGTTTCGTTTAGATGGCGCCTCTGAAACAGGCACTGATGCCGTACTTTCCTCAACATCATATTAATGTAAGAGAAGGCCCGTATTCACAAAGCTCGATTACCCTCTGGTCGACCTGATTAAATTTTAATCATATCGTTACCTGAGAAAAACAAATGCTATTTCTCATCGTCTGATCAGGTAACGAGAAGTTGGTACGCGAGTTGGTTAAATGCATAATCAAGCTGTTTTGATATTCACAATGCTTCGTCAAGGCAAACGATCCGATCAAATTGCATTTGACGAGCTGATTTCTTAATCGGTGCTACATGACTGATTATATTTTGACGAATGTCACAAGATTAGTATTTTGCTACAATATTTTTAAATATTTGTGTGTTGAGTGAAATAAATATAAAAAAAATAAAGTGAAAATCTAAAATAGACATTTAAAATAGTTATAAGCATATTATTAATATAATTTTTTAATTTTATTTTAAAATTATTTCCTGCACATTTTTAAAGGTATGTATATAAAAATCCTATCATTATTAAATATGTGGATTATTTTAGGTACAATTGTTTTCATAGGTTGAATTGTTTCCTCATAGAAAAATGGACGTATCTTCATTATCTTCTTTATCTTCCTTTTCATCTGAGGAGGAAGAACGGCCAAGGAGGTTACGGATCATTAGAGACCGTGTAAACCCTCTCGACATCTATGATGATGTAGATTTCCGGTCAAGATTTAGATTTCGTAAAGAGGCAGTGCTGCATATACTGCATAGGTTTGAAGATCATATCAGACCTGTTACGTTTAGAAACAAATCGATAGATCCACTAACTCAACTCCTCGTGACATTGAGGTTTTATGCAACCGGTACTTTTCAGAACTGTGTAGGAGACCATGTCAATATATCCCAGCCATCTGTTTCACGAGTTATCAAAAAAGTGACGCACCATATTGCATCAATGGGCTGTACGGAAATAAAAATGCCCGCTCACAATGAAGTTCTGCGGGTCTGTTCAGATTTTTATAAAATAACGAATTTTCCAAGAGTTGTAGGTGCTGTAGATTCTAATCATGTTAAAATAAATTCACCAGGAGGAGCAAATGCTGAACTCTATCGCAACAGAAAAGGGTACTTCTCGTTAAATGTACAGGCTGTCTGTGACGCCCACCTCAAAATTAGGCATATTATTGCGCGTTGGCCTGGTTCGGTACACGATGCTACCATCATGAATGACAGCCCATTAGTTGTGGAGCTCGAAAGAGGGCAATATGGAGCCAACAATTTCTTATTGGGAGACAGTGGATATCCATGTAAATTATATTTATTAACTCCATTAACTAATCCCAGATCCCCCGCTGAGGAAGCATACAATTGAGCCCATATAGCCACCAGAAACACCATCGAGAGGTGCTTTGGAGTACTCAAAAAGAAGTTCCATTGTTTGTCATTTGGTTTAAGAACTAAGTTAGATACATCGGTAGCCATAATAGTCGCATGCGCTGTATTGCACAACATTGTCATAGACTTGGGTGACGTAGAGGAAGAAGAGCCTGATGAGTACCTTGAAGCAATAGGAGATAACAATATTATTGCACATGTCAATGGGAACACAGCCATGCGAAATTATATTATCTCAACGGCATTTGCGAGACATTAAAAACATTTTTTAAATGAATTTTTTGTTTTTATTTTCATGTTCATCAATCACTAACAATAAGTAAACAAACTGCTGCCTAAGGAATCATTACTTTCACCTAGTGGCATAAAAAGCATCAATATTTGAATGCTACTTATACCTTCCTGTGAATATAAAGTGGCTAGAAGTAAAAACATGTCTGAGCAAGGCGATATTTGAAATCCTCGAATGAGAACTTTCATGACATTTTAAAGCGATTTAAGCAATATAAATTTAAAAAAAAAATGTTAGATTACTATACTTCCACTATGTGGAAGTAATTAGTCAATGATGGCTCGTTAAATTGGGTAGGTTAGGAAGTTTTTCAGTTGTAGACCATATAAATCTTGTTATATGACAAACATGAATCAGAATATTTTAATGAATAAATAGAAAAAGCTATTTTCAAAATGTGCCGTGCGTTTTTGCCACAATGTACCCAGTGAAAGTAATGCTTAAAGTTGTTCATAAAAAGTAATCAACAAAATACCTATTTCAAACCTATCCTAAAAATACCTAAACCTAAAAATACCTATCAACAAAATACCTATTTCTAATCTTTTTCCAACAACAATAATGTCTTTTTTTAAATTTTTTCCTCTAGAAGGAGACACCTTTTTTCAATTAATGAATTCATAAATTTTTGTTTAAAATATTTTTTTTTATAGTTAATTTTTTTGTTAATTTTTCTTATTTTAATTGGTTTGGTACGACGTGAAGGTCCGGGATTAGGAGTAGGAGTTCGGGATGGGTTCGGTGAAGGTGGGGAAACTGCAGGTTCCTCCATTTCTGGTTCATCCATCTCAATAATGATATCTGGAACAGATTCATTATTTTAAGAATTAGCAATTTTTCCATACAAAACACTTCTTTAGTCAATAATACATTTTAAATTATGTTAAATTTATTTACCACCATGATAGTCCGCTGCTGAATCGTAAGCATTTGGAAGTGGCACCACCTTGTCCCCTAATATGGACAATATCTGGAGACTGGTTCCACTAATGGTAGGAGCTTTGTTCGTTCCACCTCCTGTTTTTAATACCTCGGTCTAGAACAAGTAAATGATTAGCAAAAACAATATTATGTAAGACTGCATATATTTTTTGAAAATTAATTTGAAAACTTGAAATTAAATTTTTTCTTCTGAAAACATCAAAACGCATAATTCGAATAAATAAAACCTATCTTTGATTTGGTATGAGGAATATTATCGACTTGTGAACATGTTCTCTCAATAGATTACGAAGTGGATATCTAAGTCAAGTTATAATAACAGCAACGACAGGCGGTTTACCCAATCTCACTTGGGCACTAGTCAGAATACATGAAAACAATTTTTACTTGCTTTATTTAGTTTTTCTTCTATTTTCGCTGCGGTTATAAGCTCACCAATATTCTGATTCTCTTGTCCCTGCATTAAATTTAATTCCTCATGAATTTTTTTGTACTGTTCTTTCTATAAATAAAAAAATTAAATAAAAGATCTACACAAGAGTATACAGTTATCTAATATAGCTAAATCTTTCCTAGCTTTCCTCTTCATATTATCATAGAGAACCTTCAGCTGTTTGACGGTTCGAATGCTGTCAGCAGAAGCATTAAATTCTGCAGTCACTTCATTCCAAGCCCTAAGCTTACGAGTGATAGCGTCTCCTGAGGTTCTTTTACTTTCTAGAACTTCTTTTTTTCTGTTGGAAAAACTAAGGATTGAGGACTGGGAAAAGGATAGGCCAGCTAACAACTGTATTGATGTTTAAGTCACGGTATGAAATTGTTTACATTTAGTATCGGCGTTTTGAGGTTAGAATATATAAAATTTAAAAGAATTTCAGAGTAAATTGTTTCACTCACTTTATGTAAATTTGCAGATTAAATAGGCACTTTTGCTTATAAAAATTATATAAATTTTACTGTAAATCGAAGTGCAAACAGAGAATGAAATACTGCAAATGAAAATTGAAGCAAACCGCACCTAATTTTTAAAACCACCTATCGTAGGTATACTGTATACTTACGTTTCTATAATATTTACTAAAAGGGATTTCTCCCTTTCAGTGTAATTTTTCCCTTTTACAATATTCTCAGACATTTCACAACTCACAGCAGCACAAACTTTTTCAGAATGATTTTCTCAGACTCGGAAGTAAGAAATCCAAACACGTTTGTTCATACAGACAGAGAAGGAGAGTTAAAAAAGAAAGATGAAAATATTTGCGCGACTCGCATCAGCTGTGTTGCCAAGCTTATTCCGATTAAATATCCGATCAGGTAATCATCTCGTCAAATCGCAAACTTTTGTTTTGTGAATACCAATTGATTTGATCAGATGATTATATTTAATCATCTGATTACGTAATCACACGATTATAATTTCTTTGTGAATACGGGCCTAAGTCATTTAGTCCTATCTGAAGCGAAAAGCCTCGTAAAATACATAATTTATTTGTCATATGTGCATAAATATACTACAATACTTCATTAAATTGTCCTACAGTTCATTCAATATGTATGTATAGTTAACTGACCCCATATAAGATACCGCGCAGATGCCACATGTAATTCTCAATTTTCTCAGTATTCAATTAAAATATCAAATTCCACAATACTATATTAAAGTTGTATATATTATTTATGAATGTTATTAAATAATAATTGTGCACACAATAATATATTATAGGCCAAGATGTTACGTTTTTACATTTATTTTCGTCTACTTTAAATATGACAATTACGTAAACATCTATTTTTATAGTTAAAAGCGGCAACGCCGATCCACGACCTTTCCAATAACGAATATTCGAGCAGTATATCTCTTTTTACCTTATTGGAATCATATCTCTCGGATCGGGATCTGATTCTCGGATCGAATAGGATCAGGTTCGCATATCTTACAGTGGTGTGTTCGCGGGAATTGCTAATATATTATTTATATACCTACCTATGTAGGTATACATCGCTACGAGAGTTGAAATAAGAAACCTGAAAAACGTAGATTTCCACCGGACCTCGCTTTATTTACGAGATAGGATAGGCATGTTAAAAAAATTTAAGGAAAATATTATTTGACGGCAAAAATGGATAGTGGGTGTTAGAGCAGAGCCGACTTTAACAAAAAAAAAGTTGTTTATGGCCTGCTCGAAGTAGGTACTGACGTGTACTGAGGTAGGTAGGTATTACATCCTCCACTTAAGACATTTCTCAAATAATTTTATCCAAAAAATATTCCAGTGCTTGAGGCCGCTAGGTTATAAATGCTAAATGCAACGATATAAGTTGGGATTTACAAAACTGAAAACGCTCTCTGGTTTATTACATAAGTAGGTACCTATTGTCCATTGACTTTATTTTTATGTAGGTACCTACCATCCTAGATCACAAATTAATAATTTACATCAGTGGGCAAAATTAAAAGTTCTATAGACTGTTTATAAAATTATAACCGTGTACCTACCTAGCCACAAAAGAAAGGAAAATTTTCAATGACTGTAAAATAAATACCTCAAGGTCAGTTTCTAATTTTGATTGGCTGTAAAAAGTGTGTGTATTGGAAATCGCTTTGCGATGAGAAGCTGGTAGGTAGGTATATATTGCATTTGTAATGATTTTTAAAAATGTGTTGAATTTAGTTTCGGTTTAGTTATGTAGGTACCTATTAACAAACAAGCTCTGATCTTTGTCAAAGCTTGTCTGTTAATAATCTTTGTCTCTGTTGAGTGTTAACGATTTGGTAGATTAGGTAGGTACCTACTTACACAATAAATATGATTGTATTTCAATCGCAAGTATTTTTATTTTATTTTTCCGTTTTCAAGTTTATATTTCACATCTACTACTTAGCTGTTTTGTACATATTTATTTTTGTTTCTTGCGGGAAATATGGCTACTGGCAAACTACGTACTAAAAAATGGTAACGCGCTGAAAGCAATACTGCATGAGTGGTGTGGAAACTTGCATTCAATACCAGCTGTGGTGTTGAAAATATGCATATAAGAACCTTCTACTTTCACCCCCCTAAGAAAAAAAAATTTCTATGCCAATGAAAAACATTGTGTAGGTCAAGGTTGCCGGTCGTTCAACTATACATACATATTGTACGAACTGTATGTAGAAATACTAAGTTAATATGTCCTATCTACATGAATTATGTAGATAGGACAATTTATCTTAGAATAGTTTGTCATGAGTATCACATGATTTATCAGTTATGTAGATAGGACAAGAAATGCGTGCGTGATACAGTGTGATCAAATGTTTATTCGCAACAGATATTATAAACTCAAAATATCTACATATGTCAGTCAGATATAAATCGGGTGAGTCGTGATTATTTAGTCATTTTTCAACCCGAAAAGAAGATAAATCATCTGATTAAAATAGAGTATGACTTCCACTTCAAAGTAAGTAATATATCATCGTAATATTAAATTAATGTTGTCATATTTAATATTTTTATAATAACTTTGAAAACAACTGTTTTGATGATTCTGCCGCGCTGTAGAAAAATCTAACTCACGTCGAGTTACTGTACTAAAATTGTCACTTAATAAATTCTACACATTCACAGATTACACGTCCAAATACAAATTAAAGAAACTTACCAGGATATACTTGAAAGATATAGTGCAGATGGTATTTCAAAAAGGAAAACCGTGGTTTTTTTATAAGTTAAAATTTTCTGACAATTTGGAAATATTTCCAGATGTTTTTACCCAAAAATATAAAACTACTTTTTCCAAACCAAAAATGAAGACTGAACTTCGTGGAATATCTTTAGAATGTAAAACAACACTCATAACAAAACTGCAATCCAATATTCCAGAGAACCGTTTAATTTTTTGGAAAGAATTGCCAGTAACTTGTGGTACAGAGAAACGGGTAAAATGCTGGTTGTTATTTATGTATTTTTGTTTTTATTTCAATAAATTAGTTGAAAAATGTATGCCTTTGTATTCTTTGGATCAAATCTTAACATTTTAATTAAAAAAATGACAATCTTTGATATTTCCTTAAATATAGTTAGTCGTCCTATCTCATAAATTTAGCATCCTTCTAGTAAGACCATATAATATGTCCTATGTGACTATTTAAAAAATAACAAGATCCACTTACAAGTTTCACAAATTTTATTTATTTGAGATTATTTCAACCAATGTCTGCAAACTATTGTGAATATCTAGAAAATACATTCAAAATGAAAAATTCAGCAAGGTAAAAACATAAAATATAACATTACTCAAAACTACATAATTTTAGATAGGACCTTTTGTTTTAGCACGGCAGTACACTATTATTATCTAAAATAAAATATACCGTAAATACACTTGAAATTAGCATTTTAAATTATCAGTTATGTTAAACGAAAAAATTGACATGGATGCGGAGCTTTCAATGTTTTTTTGCGAATTTCATAATGTTTAAACATTAAACTGACCTGCCGATGATGTCAAAGTAGGTATTAAGAACGCTGACATCACACAATACGATCCATAGGTGTATTCATGTTAGATTCCGATGGGGAGCAGACTGGAATTTTGAGGGGCAAAGCACTGTTAGCATTAGTGCGGCGCTGCCGCTGGTACAAGACAACATGTAAAAACATGTTTTCAGCAATAGATGAAAGACTTGTCTTCGTATTTCTTTTATACAATTTATTGTTCAGCTTCGTGAAGGGTGCAAGAAATATGCACCATTTCAAAAAGGTGTTATCATATCAATTGGAAAAATGTCATTATTCTAGAAAAAATATTTTGAAATTGTTTTCCCCAATTTTTTTTCTGGATGTACCTTCGTATTATACGATATATATTAAGGGTGCAACTGTACTAAATGTCCAAATTAAATTGAATTAATCCAAATAAGATATATAAAAACTGAGCTTTATAATTTAACGAATTTGAGGTGCAATTTTATACACCTTTGCTACCTGTTACCTTTCAAAGCCACCGTGATCCAAACTTCATAATCGGGGATCGTTTTTACCTGTATTAGGGACATACACCGAGAAACATTCAGGTTTTATAACATAACAAAGGTCTGATCGTCGCGGACTTTTGCTCTGTTATTATTTAATACAACAAACTTTCCAGTGTCTGACATTTGACAAAACCATTTGTTTACATGTGCATTCGTTTTACTTGTCGACCCTGCTATATTACTTTTCTAGAGAATTGATTATTATATAATTTGACACGCCACCATTAAAAAATATGTCACCGAATTAACACAATTCAAGTTATTATATCTGCAACACTATAATAGATGCAACATTATATTATAAAATACTTACTTGACCCTCATCCGATACTCTTCTATTAAAGGATGGTTCGGAGGGTATTCTTGGATCCATATAAGTAGTTTTCTTGTTAGTATGGTCAATGAAGAATTGCTGGAGAATTAAATATTAGTTGTTAGTTTAGTGGTTAGTACTAATAAATAAATATTATTAAGTTGGTTAGCAGATAAAGAAACTCCTAGAAGTTATAGAAACTTTATAAACATTTATAAACAAAATCACAATCTGCACTACCTATCAAATACACTGCGCAACTTATTTAACGCACAGCCAAAAAGTTAACTCAAATTTGACGTTATGTTTACAATTTTTGTTCGTTTTGGTCGATTTTTTTTTCAAATTGTAGGTTTTTCTCTTAGGAATATCACTGTCTTAGTTGTTTTGGTAAAGCGAATGATTTTGATATTATACCAGGTGCTATAAAAATGTTGTTTTTTTCCGAAATTTCAAAACGTCCTGTGGGCTATACAAGGTATTGCAAGTTATTGCAATTATAGCCAATTTAAAGCCTCATGTTTTTTCTACATTTTCTTTTTTTATTCATTTCTTTATCTCTGTTACTTCATGAAATACACCGTTTTGAATCACCATGAAATGGTGTTTCAAAAATAGTCCACATGAAATGCATTTATCGGACAACTCAAACAGCTAGCAAGCTATGGAAATCGAAGATTACACGTCATAAACTGACAACTGTGTCATTAGTTTTTTGTTGACAGTCCAGCAATAATTAGTGAATAATGGAACGCCAAACCAGAAATTTAACTCGTGATGAATGTGTTGAGCCAGCTACATTACATGGTGAAGGGTGGAGTTACAACCGCATAGCTGGAAGGTTGGGAGTGTCTCACACAACTATAGCGAGAGCAATTCAAAGGTACACGGAAACAGGAGAACATTTCAGACGGGCCGGTCAAGCTAGATCTCGTGTTACCTCTGCTATCCAGGATCGCTTTTTAAGAATAAATGCTGTAAGACAACGATTTATAACTGCAACACATTTAAGAGCACAACTTCAAGACGCAGGTGGTCCACTCATATGCGTTCAAACTGTATGCCGACAACTGAGGGAGGCAAATTTAAGACCCAGGATTGCTGCTCGAGGACGCGCATTAACAGTAGATCATCGAAGAGCCAGATTGAATTTTGCCAATGAGCATGTTAATTGGATGGAAGCAGATGGGGAACGTATTCTTTGGACTGATGAGTCAAGGTTCAGTTTGTATAATTGTGACAGACGTAATCGCGTCTACCGAAGACCCGATGAGCGATACAGTCAATGCAATTTTTTGCACACAACTTTATATGGAGGTGGATCCGTCATGGTGTGGGGCGGAATATCTTTGACTGGGCGAACGGACTTGGTAACTGTAAATGGAAATCTCAATTCTGACATACATCACAGACATTCTTGAAGCACATGTTTTGCCTTATGCCCCCTATATAGGATCCAATTTTTTACTTATGCAAGACAATGCGCGTCCCCACACGAGTCTTATTGTGAGAAATTATTTTGAAGAAGTAGGAATTGATCACATAGACTGGCCAGCCCGTAGCCCCGACCTTAACCCCATTGAACATGTTTGGGATTTTATCGGTCGGCGGTTACGAAGTGAGGGACGACAACCCCAAAATTTACAAGAATTAGAAGGACGCCTAGTCGAATTATGGAATGGCCTAGATCAGAACCTAATCAGAACTTTGGTTTTAAGTATGAACCAAAGATGTCGGGAGGTCATTCGCGGAAGGGGTGGGAAACACCAGATACTAATTCTCTATATACTTTTGTTTTGTTTCCTGTTATTCGTTGTTTTATTGATTAAAGCAATCCATTTTTCTAGGTATGTTTTTTGAGTTTTTGTCCTTTTAAGACCTTTTTCTCTTCTAAAACACCTTGCATCTCTCAATAAATTATAAGATATCAAGGAAAACAGAACGCAAAATGAGGCATTGAACCAGTATAATGAGTAATAAATAATGAGCACTTGACAAAAAAGAAAGTTAATAAATTTAATAAAAATCACGTCAACTCAAAAATTGGATATTTTATGAAGTAACAGAGATAAACAAATGAATAAAAAAAGAAAATGTAGAAAAAACATGAGGCTTTAAATTGGCTATAATTGCCCACAGGACGTTTTGAAATTTCGGAAAAAAACATAACATTTTTATAGCACCTGGTATAATATCAAAATCATTCGTTTTACCAAAACAACTAAGACAGTGATATTCCTAAGAGAAAAACCTACAATTTGAAAGAAGAACCGACCAAAACGAACAAAAATTGTCGAAAATACATAACGTCAAATTTGAGTTAACTTTTTGGTTGTGCGTTAAATAAGTTGCGCAGTGTATATATAATTATGACTCGCAGAAACTTAATAGAAGCTCATAACTTATAAATTACATTAATAATAATAATGAAATTTACCTTTAAATTTTTATCTTTCTTTGTATCCCAACCAGTTGGCAATTCCTGGGTTGGATCTGCAAACATATTGACTAGAGCAACTAATTCTTTGTTATGTTGATATTTGTCAAAAACATTAGGGTCTCTTCGAATTCTAACAATCATATGTTTCAGAGTTGGATTTCTGTTATATAAAGATAGGGCATCCTGCAACAAATAATAATATCACATATTTGCTTGTGTACGGTTAAAAACACAGAGGCACCAAAGATAAGATATACTAGATAGTCAATGGCTGTGTTAAAATGTATGGGTACGATGGGAACATGACTACAATTTTAAATATAAAAATAACACTAAAAAACATGTAATAAAATGTGTAGTTAACAAAAAAACAAGATTTCTACTTCGGCGCGATCAGTATGAAGGATCTAAACAGCCATGATACAAAGACAATGGTGTGTCAGGTTGACAAACCAAAATCGGCCAGTCGTGCGCATGTAGTCCATATGACGTATTTCTCGCCAACATGATTTTAGGCCCGATTTTTACACAGTTGAATGTAAATACCTATCGTTGTTTTCAAATTGAAATTGACAATTGACAATATTTTGCGTTTTGTTTAGGTATATATGAGTATTATTATATGTGCTACAATTTTTTAAACAATGTCATATTGACGTCAAATAAGAAAAAAATGAGACCTACTATTAATGCTGTGTAGACGTGGTTACCATTTTTTGGAATGCGGTCAGTTTTAATGTGATTTATTGTTCATTTTCGTAGTTTCTCACTTCCATAGTATCTGTATTCATTTAAGTAAATTTACATTTTTTAACAAAAAAGTAGGCTTGACGGAAAACGGACTAGATCGAGGTTAAATCACCGACATTTACCATTGACTGCGTTGACAAAATATAAGTTGTCAGTTTGACAGTTGATTTGTTTTCCAAGTTATAGCCCGCCATCTTGCGATATTTTCTTTTGGCAAATAAGAGCTGCCACTCACAAACCTTTGCCCAAAATGTCAATTCCTCAATCTTATGGCGTGAATATTTAAAATTTACATGTTATAAAGTTTTTAAACACTAATAATAAAGTTTTTCCACTAATAGTGTTTTATAATAATTGCAAAAAAATTTATTTTAAAATAATTTCTTTTTGCTTCCACGAAAACGTCATGTTTTTCCAGCACCCTGCTCATCGGTGAAGGAGTTGCGAATTACGTCAAATAGAAGGTCAGCAAAAACGCCTTATATGACTTCGTATGTACGTCCAGAATAAGACGTCAATTGTACGTTCTAAATAGGTCATGCGACGTCTCCGACCAAAGATGACTTAAAGTTGTCGTCATAAAGACAATGTGTGCTGGCTGGGAAGTTATCAATTTTCTTATTGCACGTCACTGAACAATTTTAGAACAAAACCCGATTTGCATTAACGAAAATTGAGAAAAATTACTGTGGCAACGGAAAGTCGTGCACTTTTGGGAGGCGGCGACTGTACCTCAAAAACTAAAGAGGGCTTACTTGATTCATGTGTAGAATTGTGAAAAAATCAGGCCTAGTAAGTAGCTGACATCCTGGTGGCGCTGCTGAACAGTCCATTACATCTACTCTATTCGAACTAATTGTTCTTCTTATGCTTTGGTATCTTCTATCGAGTTGCCTGCGGTGCTGTTCTGCCCCCACACCGTTTGTACTGGTGCTAGAGTTCCCGCCGGGCCTTGTCCAGGAAGTTGTGCGAGTAGCATGATCAATGTAAAACACACGACCATGGCTATCCATTCTTGCTTCCCAAGCTACAAAATTATTTTCTAATTAAAGCAATTTTTCTTATAAAAAAATATTAAAGGTGGTTGTACTATTAAATTTGATATATTTTCTACATATTTCTTAAAAATTTAATTAGGTAATGTCAAAAACTATACCATGAGTCTACAATAATGGAGACCAACAGTCTTGTTTACTCTGTTTGTTTACTTAGATACATGTACCACAACCAATAAATACTTACAAGGGGGCAAAGGTTCATCGTGTTCCCCTGGAATCTCCGGAACACTTAATATTCTATGACCTCGTTCTGGAATAGATGGCAACCTTGTAGTGTTCAATCTTTGCAAAGGTAGTGGCACGCCGCCACTAGCCTCTCCATTTTCACTTCTAACCCTAATAATAGGTCTAGCCAAGTCCTTATCAATGTTTTTCAATTCTGACATAGCTATGAGACTAATTCTAGGACTCTCGGATACTTCTGATTCAGGACTGTTGCCGCATTGTCCATCTACACAATCCACAGGCTGAATAATGGCTTGTTGTGTTTCTGGTGGTATCACTACTACTTGTCCTTCAACGGAAACAATAGGAGGATCTGTGGATTTTAGTGTCGGTGGCCTTAATTCTGGCGTCTTCGGTATTCTAGAATGATGTGTTGGAGTTGGAGGACATATTGGTAGGTTAGAGAGGCCAGCCACCTAAGACAAAATTAAAATATATACTAATTAAATATATTTGGCCTATATATGCAATATTGTTTGATTAGATGTGAAACAAGTGTGTAGGTATCTCAATATCTGACGATATGAGCGATATGACGTAAGGGAGTGGGAGGGTCATAAACTTGCAAAAAATTTTCGCCTCGACATTCTCGATCGCGGTCCATTTTTTTATATTTTCAAAGACAAATTTCAAGGATAACGGGAAAAATATAATCTGTCGATTTGCGCAACCGAAGTAACAAAAATGGTCAATAAAGACTCAGGCTAAGCTAAATCACATACCAGGCCGTCTCAATAGAGCATGCGCGAATTTGCCGGGCACCTTTCAGGAATATAAATTAATAGCTATTTTCGCGGAGCTAATCCCGAACGCATTCATAGCGTTATCGCATGCGCATAATAAAATTGACTGTTCGCGGAGGCAAAAATTCTCATTCCGGATTAAAAATTCCGTGTTCGTGGAACAAATTTCTGTACTTCTGGATTCGTTCCGAACACGTTCAACTGATCCTGGGATGGGAGCTAGGATGTTAAATTCGGAACGAATTCTAACCTTAAATTTATAAATTTTCTATGGAAACCTTTCTTTTAAATCTGTATATTTACCATTTTATTGAAGATCAGGCTAATTGTAAAAGTGGAAAAGCAAGGTAAGTAAGAATGAATTACTTAATAGACAAGTTTTCGGATTAGGTATCTACCAGTAAAAAGAAAAATGATACAAAAATGCTATTTTAAATAATTTTTAGATGCTAAATCATTTGAGTTCAACCGACGAGGATTTGGATGAACTAGAAAGAGTTCTCTTAGAGGTACCAAAAAATGCAAACTTTTTCGAAGAAACTGTGCCGCAATTTAACGATCAGCAGTTTATAGAGCATTTTAGAATAAATAGGGACTTTTTAGAATAAATAGGGACTAGGGAGACTCTGAAAAAATAAGTCCCTTGAAAACATTACTAGCATTTTTATGGTTTTCAAGCAACGAGGCTGACGGGTGTGAAGTTATCCACATCCACATTTTCAGATAGGACTATAATTGATAAAGCCGTGGCCTCAATTCATATAGGTTCCGCTTTTGATTAAAAATGTATGTTTTAGGGATAAGTACATGAAAACTTAGGGATATAAACACAATACACCTATACAACATCTGCTGAATGGATAAAATTAATGTTAACATACATTATTTAAGCCGTGATACAGATTTTATGTAAATTGGGTTAAAATTATAAAAATTAAGGTGTAGAGTTTTTATTTCACGATAGATCGATAGAGAATTAAAGAATACATGGTAGAGTACCATTGAGTTTATTTGTCAGGCCGTCTAGGGGGATGAAATGGGGTAAAATTTGTTTAAAAAAATAATAGCAAGTTCAAATGATGGTATAGAGTTTTTATTTCACTACAGGTCGATAGAGAATCAAAGAATACATAGTAAAGTAGCATTGCTTTTATTTGTCAGGCCGTCTGGGGGGATGAAATGGGGTTAAAATTGTTTAAAAAATTTACAGCAAATGGTCAAATGAAGGTGTAGAGTTTTTATTTCACGATAGATCGATAGAGAATTAAATAATACATGGTAGAGTACCATTGCATTTATTTGTCAGGCCGTCTAGGGGGATAAAATGGGGTAAAATTTGTTTTAAAAAATAATAGCAAGTTCAAATGATGGTGTAGAGTTTTTATTTCACTACAGGTCGATAGAGAATCAAAGAATACATGGTAGAGCACCATTGCATTTATTTGTGAGGCCGTCTAGGGGGATGAAATGGGGTTAAAATTGTTTAAAAAATTTACAGTAAGTTCAAATGAAGGTGTAGAGTTTTTATTCCACTACAGGTCGATAGAGAATCAAAGAATACTTGGTAGAGCACCATTGCATTTATTTGTCAGGCCGTCTAGGGGGATGAAATGGGGTAAAATTTGTTTAAAAAAATAATAGCAAGTTCAAATGATGGTGTAGAGTTTTTATTCCACTACAGGTCGATAGAGAATCAAAGAATACATAGTAAAGTACCATTGCTTTTATTTGTCAGGCCGTCTGGGGGGATGAAATGGGGTTAAAATTGTTTAAAAAATTTACAGTAAATCCAAATGAAGGTGTAGAGTTTTCATTTCACGAAAGATCGATAGAGAATTAAATAATACATGGTAGAGTACCATTGCATTTATTTGTCAGGCCGTCTAGGGGGATGAAATGGGGTTAAAATTGTTTAAAAAATTTACAGCAAGTCCAAATGAAGGTGTAGAGTTTTTATTTCACGATAGATCGATAGAGAATCAAAGAATACATGGTAGAGCACCATTGCATTTATTTGTCAGGCCGTCTAGGGGGATGAAATGGGGTAAAATTTGTTTAAAAAAATAATAGCAAGTTCAAATGATGGTGTAGAGTTTTTATTCCACTACAGGTCGATAGAGAATCAAAGAATACATAGTAAAGTACCATTGCTTTTATTTGTCAGGCCGTCTGGGGGGATGAAATGGGGTTAAAATTGTTTAAAAAATTTACAGTAAATCCAAATGAAGGTGTAGAGTTTTCATTTCACGAAAGATCGATAGAGAATTAAATAATACATGGTAGAGTACCATTGCATTTATTTGTCAGGCCGTCTAGGGGGATGAAATGGGGTTAAAATTGTTTAAAAAATTTACAGCAAGTCCAAATGAAGGTGTAGAGTTTTTATTTCACGATAGATCGATAGAGAATCAAAGAATACATGGTAGAGCACCATTGCATTTATTTGTCAGGCCGTCTAGGGGGATGAAATGGGGTAAAATTTGTTTAAAAAAATAATAGCAAGTTCAAATGATGGTGTAGAGTTTTTATTCCACTACAGGTCGATAGAGAATCAAAGAATACATAGTAAAGTACCATTGCTTTTATTTGTCAGGCCGTCTGGGGGGATGTAATGGGGTTAAAATTGTTTAAAAAATTTACAGTAAATCCAAATGAAGGTGTAGAGTTTTCATTTCACGAAAGATCGATAGAGAATTAAATAATACATGGTAGAGTACCATTGCATTTATTTGTCAGGCCGTCTAGGGGGATGAAATGGGGTTAAAATTGTTTAAAAAATTTACAGCAAGTCCAAATGAAGGTGTAGAGTTTTTATTTCACGATAGATCGATAGAGAATCAAAGAATACATGGTAGAGCACCATTGCATTTATTTGTCAGGCCGTCTAGGGGGATGAAATGGGGTAAAATTTGTTTAAAAAAATAATAGCAAGTTCAAATGATGGTGTAGAGTTTTTATTTCACTACAGGTCGATAGAGAATCAAAGAATACATGGTAGAGCACCATTGCATTTATTTGTGAGGCCGTCTAGGGGGATGAAATGGGGTTAAAATTGTTTAAAAAATTTACAGTAAGTTCAAATGAAGGTGTAGAGTTTTTATTCCACTACAGGTCGATAGAGAATCAAAGAATACTTGGTAGAGCACCATTGCATTTATTTGTCAGGCCGTCTAGGGGGATGAAATGGGGTAAAATTTGTTTAAAAAAATAATAGCAAGTTCAAATGATGGTGTAGAGTTTTTATTCCACTACAGGTCGATAGAGAATCAAAGAATACATAGTAAAGTACCATTGCTTTTATTTGTCAGGCCGTCTGGGGGGATGAAATGGGGTTAAAATTGTTTAAAAAATTTACAGTAAATCCAAATGAAGGTGTAGAGTTTTCATTTCACGAAAGATCGATAGAGAATTAAATAATACATGGTAGAGTACCATTGCATTTATTTGTCAGGCCGTCTAGGGGGATGAAATGGGGTTAAAATTGTTTAAAAAATTTACAGCAAGTCCAAATGAAGGTGTAGAGTTTTTATTTCACGATAGATCGATAGAGAATCAAAGAATACATGGTAGAGCACCATTGCATTTATTTGTCAGGCCGTCTAGGGGGATGAAATGGGGTAAAATTTGTTTAAAAAAATAATAGCAAGTCCAAATGATGGTGTAGAGATTTGTAATTCCACTACAGGTCGACAGAGAATCAAAGAATACATGGTAGAGCACCATTGCATTTATTTGTCAGGCCGTCATGTCATGTCATGTATATGTATGGAATTAAGTTTTTTCCAATCAGCGTGTTTGAAGTCAGCATTGTATTTAATAGTTTATTCTGTCTGTGTCTGTTAAAAATATACTTAATACTCTGCTCTTGTAAAATTTTATTAATATGTAATAAAAATAGTTATCATATAAAAGTCCATTAATACCTATATCTATCCCAACATATACCTAACTATACTCTAGCTACTATTCTATCTATATACTCTTAGCTACTTGTGTAAGTATATAACATACATATAATAATAATGACATTATTAAACAAATAGTTTAAAATCCAAATAATTATATAAACGTTAAAAAAGTTGTTTGGTAGCGTTAAAAGCAGTTGAGTAAAATAAGGTTGTTTTTGCTTTTGTCACTATGACCATTTTGGTACTAATTTGTTAGTTTAGTATATAATAATATCATTATACTGGCATGACAATAACATCGACCAAATGCAAATTATAAAGATTTTAATATTACATTGATCTTATTTTTATAGGGTTTTCTTTTTCCAAATTACAGTCTGCAAGCTTAAACAATATTAAATGAAAAAGGTATAAGGATTTTAGTATAAAGTGTTACAATTATAAAGGAGAGTTTGGCAATGATTTTTTTTTCTTTGTAGAACAAAAAGAATGTCATTTATCTCCACCTAAAAGATTTTAGATTTCTAAAATTAAAAATGGCAAAATAGGTATTATACCATAACACAATTAAAAAAGGCAAAGAACTATTACAGTCGTGATAATAAATACGCCACAAAAATTAGACAACCCCTAAAGTCAAAGCTGTGCCCCCAGAAGGGGGTTTACATGTTGAAGAAAAATGCAGACAAACATCTATTACCCACCAACATTACCATCTATTGTGCTGGGGATCGAACCCATTAACACGGTGGTCTTTAAACTACACGTATTTGTCACACTACGTCTTAGCTCGCTGAGCTATCATGCCAATATGATAATGTACATGATATTGATATCTTTTACACCTACACAAAAATATACTTGGGTACCTAATACCTATGAGAAAATATAAATATTGATGGGACTATATAGAAAATTAATAGTAAGCACGTATAAAAAACTCAACAGAGTTTCCCACAAATACCGTAAAATGCACTTTTCTCCTATATTATCCTATTTATTTTTAACCGTTATTCCAGATCTTTCGACTTATTCAAATAACATTCCCAGCAGAATAAAACGTTAAACATAACCTCACTATTTAGCTTTAATGAACTATTCCTTTTTTTAAACAAAGTACGAGTAAACTTTTAAATACTAAATCATCTCAAATATATTAACATCTATGTTACACATCTATAATATTTCACGATCTCTATTCGCGTTCCAAATAAACAAAATTTGTGATAGAACGATTTGCGATGCTAAGCATCTTCCAAATTCATTTAATTTAAATTCCTGAATGGTGCCCGACAAATTCGCGCATGCGCTATTGAGACGGCCTGGTACGTGATTTAGCTTAGCCTATCAATAAAGACACTCTTCTCTTCTCTCTTTGAGCATGTTCTCTCTCTTTCACACTTTCTCTACTTCTCACTCTCTCGCACCGTCCCCATACTACTTTCAGTCCACCATCACGCCATCACAGCTGATAGCTGATCCTTTCCACGGTGGATTACATCAAAATAGTTATTTAACGAACTAGTGTATTAATGACAGCGATTACCTAATACCTCGCTACGCTCGCGCGTTAATTAACGAGATTATTAATCGCGTTTTAATATACGAGTTAGTTACAATATTTTTCATTTACGAAAACTAAGTACAAATTCAATTATTCATTAATTATTATAAAGTATCACCAATCTGATTTGTGTTTGTAAATATTTATATTTAGGTACGTTAGAAACAGTGCAGTTATTAAAATTGAAGGAATGCACAGATAAATGATCAATTTTATGATATTCTGAATTAAAATTTAAGTTTATGTCGTTATCTTGGATGATTGTTTCGGCGCTGGTAGAACTAGTATCAGGTGTTTTTTAGCTACCTATGTCAACTTTATTTTGTACTGAATTTTCAATACATCCTTCTGCAACAGTAGTTGATTTGCAAACACCGGTCGTTTAATGGCTGAAAAGTCTGCACCACGGTCAGAAAGTATGGAGGCAGAAGAAGACGTTTTACAAAACTACATTTCAAATATTAAGCGTGACACGACATTACTGACAGTGACATATTGATGACAAGGCGTCTTGATTTGGAAATTTACATTTATGCTTATGTTTCACTAAAATAGTTTATTAATAGAAAGTCACGCATTAATAGGGGTCGCATTAATAAACGATTTTGTATACATTAATTAACCTCGTAAATACACGGTCGACGGAAAATTGTTTGTAAGTATTATTTTATGGATAAGCTGTTAATAAAAAATTAATAAAAAAAGGTGATTTTCAAGAAGTTTTATCTTCAAAAGATTTGATTTAGACCAGGGCAAAATGGTAAAATGTGAAAAAAAAATGATAGTAGGATGAAACCTATTGTAAAAGGAAGAGAATATAACAAAAATGAAAGGAAATAGTTATTTGTGTGTTAAGAGCGCAAAGTACTGCATTGCCGCTTGCGAAAGAAATTTATCTTAATATTCAAAAGCGGCATTATTTCAAAAGCGGCAATGGCAGTTTGTGCTCGTAATACATACAACATTTTTTCTACAATCGCTTAATATAGTGTGTTCTTGTATGCATTTGACATATGTTTATATATGAACCGATTTTTAGTTTTTTTGTTAGTTTTTGTTAGAACCGAAGTTTTTTTTGTTAGCTACATTTCTCAAGTGTCATTTTTGACTGCCAAGCGCCTGCTAAGGACTTTATAATATAGAAGCGAGCGGGAATTGACACTATTGCCGCTTGAAAGCGGCAATGGATGACAATTATGTCATCATCGGAAATGGCGTACTTTGCGTTGAGAATTGAAAGCGCAAAAGCCTACTATCGAGGCGATTGTAGAAAAATAATTTACGGGTGATCTGAGGTGGAGAAGTAGGAGGGGGTGGGTTTTAAGGGTAAAAAACGGTTTATCTCGATTTTCGGCAAAACTACAAGTCCTATGGAAAAAAGTTAAGTGACAAAGTTGTAGGTAATAAAGAGATATACAACTTTTGTATTTACACTAACTCACATAACCTCATAATTTATGTGAAAAAGTCCCCTTTACCTTTATGGACGGATTGATATAGACCCTTTATGAACGGATTGTAGCCATTAAACGGATCCAAACATGCATACTTTGCATCCGTTTAAATAATAATAATAATTGCTCTAAAATTAATAAAATATCGTCCCAATTTTATACTCGGGAGTTTTCCAGGTCACTCATTACGAATTTGAAGAGAAGAGCAGAAAATTCAAAATGGCTGACTGATAAAGGCGCGAAAAACAATTTTAAAAGTAGATTTTTTTTTCACTGAAATGTATACATAAATGTTAAAATTAAACAAAAAATATGTAAATTAAATAAATTTTAATTAAAAACAAAAAATTTTCTTTACTGTTTTTAAAATCTTTCAGCCATACAAAAAGTTAATTACATAGGAATCACATTGCGTTAATAATAATATGGTGAAAACCGCAAATGTGTGCCTTGATATATAAATCTCGACAACGGCAACGTCGCATGATGCATTTTACTCGAGTTTTACGTCAATGTGGATCTATCAATGGAAACAAATTTGAGAGGTTGCCGAAACGCCGTATTGTACCGGGTAAGTCTCTTAAGATTGACACCCCCCTTATCTCACTTATCCTTTGCCGATTTAACTCGTTCAAAAAAGGAGTGGACGCGGTTTTTGATGAATTTTTATAATCTGAGCACAGATATTAAAAATCTCGTAAGATATACAGAGTGAAAAATAAAACATGATTTTTTTAAATGGAACACCCCGTATATTTTTATACAAAAATAATGTCCTTAATTTTCTGAATAAAAAAATATCTAATTGTTATATAATCACTTCACCTGTTCGTGAGATATTACTAGAAACTTATCATATTACGGGTGTCAATTATAAAACAAAAAACATATCAAGATACCTCTGGAAACAATGCCATTTATTGAGATAATAAATAAATAATATATAGGTGACAATAACAGTAACGAGTAATAACAATAAACAACATAAGCCTAATAAAAACAAATAAAAGTCAATATTAATACAGTAACACAATAGAGTAACACAATTTTAATTATTTACACGTAACGTAATTAAATATTTTCCACGCAACCACCACCATTCTGAATACACATTTGGCATTGCTTTATAAAATTGCTTATCATCCTTTGAAATATATCACCATTTTGGTTTAATTCCACAATTTTTACACGTATGCATTCTTTTAACTCATTCATATTATTAAAAACCCCAGTTTCGTATATATCTTGTTTTATCGTACCCCAGAGAAAAAAATCCATAGGTGTTAAGTCCGGACTTTTAGCGGGCCAATGTATAACACGGTGCCTTCCTATCCAAATAGGATATTTTCTGTTTAGGTATTCGGTGACGTTCCTTGTAGAGTGTGGTGGTGTTCCATCCTGCTGCCAAATAACAGATCTGTTGTCCACTAAATTAATATTATCTAAATAATTTTCAACTGGATGTTGAAGAATATCCACATAACGTTGTGCATTTAAGGGCCCATTTATAAATACAGGACCTATAATACCATCCTTGTGGATGCCACACCACACGTTTACAGTTTGGTATCCTTGTTTTTTTTATTTTTTTTTACAATATATGGATTTTCCGCTGTCCAGTAATGTGCATTTTTCTGTTAAAAATTCCCGCAGTAGAAAAACTGCTTTCGTCAGTCCAAAAGACATGACTTAGAAACTCATCATTTTCCTCTATTCTATCAAGTATGTCTCTGCAGAAGGTTAACCTGTCTTGAAGGTTGTTGTCGTCTAAATATTGAACGGGCAAAATACTATATGGTTTAAAATTATGGCGCTGTAATATTTTTATCACACTTCTTTGTGATATATCCAATTCTATTGCTGCGGCATAGGATGATTTGGATGGATTTTCAGCAAAATATAATAACGCGTTGAGTTTTGTGTCTTCTCCTGTTTTTGTTCTTCGCCTTTCCCTTTTCTTGTCTCTCAGAGATTCGGTATTCCTAAACTTTGCATAAATGTTTTTAAAACTATTTTTGGAAGGAGGTAGCCTTTCTCGAAATAACCTAACATACTCCCTCCGAGCAAGAGACTTATTCTTGTTGCACTGAATATAAATTTCAAGTAACTCTTTTCGCTCTTCCAATGAATATACCATTTTCAAAATAACTTGCTTCTTTACGAACACTACGTATTTTTTACGCTAATATCTAAGAGAGTGAACTACTATCTCACAAAAAACTGGATGACTTCTGTCAACAAATAAACAATGCAAATATGCATTGTTTCCAGAGGTATCATGATGTTCTTATTTTATAATTGACACCCGTAACGTGATAAGTTTTTAGTAATATCTCACGAACAGGTGGAGTGATTATATAACAATTACACATTTTTGGATTCAGAAAATTAAGGACATTATTTTGGTCTAAAAATATACGGGGTGTTCCATTAAAAAAAATCATGTTTTATTTTCCACCCTTTATATTTTACGAGATTTTTAATATCTGTTCTAAGATTATAAAAATTCATCAAAAACCGTGTCTACTCCTTTTTTGAATGAGGTAAATCGGCAAAGGATAAGTGAGATAAGGGGGGTGTCAATCTTAAGAGACTTACCCGGTACTTGTGTTTTCTTTAGTGTGTTCTACGAATCTTTGTATTTATTTCGATTTAGGTGAACAATAAGTATGTAATTATGGTGCATTATTGTACATCTTGTAAAAGTCCGGAAAATGTTACTTTTCATCGGTAAGTATTTTTAAGGTTACCTACAAGCTTTCACGGCTTGGCTTGGCCAGCGTTCAATCGAAAAATGAACTTTTTATATTGCTGCAATTAATCAATAATTATTTTATTAAGTACCTATATAATTGATATAGTACATAATCAATGTGCGATATTTATTTGAAAATATTTTTATTCTGGTGATTCAAAATACCATGGAGATGATCTCCATGGTATTTTAATTTTTTTTCTTTAATTGGAGATGATCTCCAATTGAAGATGATTTTAATCCTTAATTGGAGATGATCTCCAATTAAATTCATATTATAATTCAAAAAATCTTATTAATAAGGTTTCCCAAAGTCCCAGAAAGGAGAAACCTCTATTTATTTAAATATTTCATATTCCAACAAAGACATTTTGAGAGCTGAATAATCATTTCGGTTCATTTCTTGTAATTTACACTACAATATGTGTTAGTTAATTTCACTATTCCATTATACATTGAAGAAGCCATTAGCCTCGGCCTTCACCTCTGTATATACACTGCGCAACTTATTTAACGCACAACCAAAAAGTTAACTCAAATTTGACGTTATGTATTTTCGATAATTTTTGTTCGTTTTGGTCGATTTTTTTTTCAAATTGTAGGTTTTTCTCTTAGGAATATCACTGTCTTAGTTGTTTTGGTAAAACGAATGATTTTGATATTATACCAGGTGCTATAAAAATGTTATGTTTTTTTCCGAAATTTCAAAACGTCCTGTGGGCTATACAAGGTATTGCAAGTTATTGCAATTATAGCCAATTTAAAGCCTCATGTTTTTTCTACATTTTCTTTTTTTATTCATTTGTTTATCTCTGTTACTTCATAAAATATCCAATTTTTGAGTTGACGTGATTTTTATGAAATTTATTAACTTTCTTTTTTGTCAAGTGCTCATTATTTATTACTCATTATACTGGTTCAATGCTTCATTTTGCGTTCTGTTTTCCTCGATTTCTTATAATTTATTGAGAGATGCAAGGTGTTTTAGAAGAGAAAAAGGTCTTAAAAGGACAAAAACTCAAAATACCTAGAAAAATGGATTGCTTTAATCAATAAAACAACGAATAACAGGAAACAAAACAAAAGTAAATAGAGAATTAGTATCTGGTGTTTCCACCCCTTCCGCGAAAGACCTCCCGACATCTTTGGTTCATACTTAAAACCAAAGTTCTGATTAGGTTCTGATCTAGGCCATTTCATAATTCGACTAGGCGTCCTTCCAATTCTTGTAAATTTTGGGGTTGTCGTCCCTCACTTCGTAACCACCGACCGATAAAATCCCAAACATGTTCAATGGGGTTAAGGTCGGGGCTACGGGCTGGACAGTCTATGTGATCAATTCCTACTTCTTCAACATAATTTCTCACGATAAGACTCGTGTGGGGACGCGCATTGTTTTGCATAAGTAAAAAATTGGGTCCTATATAGGGGGCATAAGGCAAAACATGTGCTTCAAGAATGTCTGTGATGTATCTGTCAGAATTGAGATTTACATTCACAGTTACCAAGTCCGTTCGCCCAGTCAAAGATATTCCGCCCCACGCCATGACGGATCCACCTCCATATAAAGTTGTGTGCAAAAAATTGCATTGACTGTATCGCTCATCGGGTCTTCGGTAGACGCGATTACGTCTGTCACAATTATACAAACTGAACCTTGACTCATCAGTCCAAAGAATACGTTCCCCATCTGCTTCCATCCAATTAACATGCTCATTGGCAAAATTCAATCTGGCTCTTCGATGATCTACTGTTAATGCGCGTCCTCGAGCAGCAATCCTGGGTCTTAAATTTGCCTCCCTCAGTTGTCGGCGTACAGTTTGAACGCATATGAGTGGACCACCTGCGTCTTGAAGTTGTGCTCTTAAATGTGTTGCAGTTATAAATCGTTGTCTTACAGCATTTACTCTTAAAAAGCGATCCTGGATAGCAGAGGTAACACGAGATCTACCTTGACCGACCCGTCTGGAATGTTCTCCTGTTTCCGTGTACCTTTGAATTGCTCTCGCTATAGTTGTGTGAGACACTCCCAACCTTCCAGCTATGCGGTTGTAACTCCACCCTTCACCATGTAATAATGTAGCTGCCTCAACACATTCATCACGAGTTAAATTTCTGGTATGGCGTTCCATTCACTAATTATTGCTGGACTGTCAACAAAAAACTAATGACACAGTTGTCAGTTTATGACGTGTAATCTTCGATTTCCATAGCTTGCTAGCTGTTTGAGTTGTCCGATAAATGCATTTCATGTGAATAAAAGCATATGGTGTTTCAAAACGGTGTATTTCATGAAGTAACAGAGATAAACAAATGCATAAAAAAAGAAAATGGAGAAAAAACATGAGGCTTTAAATTGGCTATAATTGCAATAACTTGCAATACCTTGTATAGCCCACAGGACGTTTTGAAATTTCGGAAAAAAACATAACATTTTTATAGCACCTGATATAATATCAAAATCATTCGTTTTACCAAAACAACTAAGACAGTAATATTCCTAAGAGAAAAACCTACAATTTGAAAAAAAAATCGACCAAAACGAACAAAAATTGTCGAAAATACATAACGTCAAATTTGAGTTAACTTTTTGGTTGTGCGTTAAATAAGTTGCGCAGTGTACCTATCTGTTATTTTCATCTTTTGTGCCAAGCAAAATTTTATGAAATAAAGTTATATTGGCTCAAAAAAATTCAAATTATGGGAAATTTTCAAATATTCTACATTAATTTTTTTGTTCAGTTCTGATTCCTCAATTCATGGGACATCTTGGAGGAAATTACTAGTGTATGCTATACTTTTTTTGTATACCACCTATGTCAGACACCTATTAAAGTGTCTCTTTTTAAGAATTTAAATCATTTACAATGTGTCCAATAACTTACATTAAACCGTCCACTAATTAACAAATACGTCCAATAACTATACTTCATGCATTAAAATTATAAATAAATTTCCTCAAAACACATGACAAAGTTTTATTACAGTCACTAAGTATTATCTTAATGTACACGAATTAGGCTATGCTCTGATTGTTTTCTATTCTCATTTGATTTATTGCAACGTTCGGATACAGGGTATTAAATATTTTTCGTATGTGTCCAATAACTATGCAGTTTACCTTAACTAATGCATTAAAGATAAGTAGACACGCCACTGGATGGACTCTGATCACAAGAAGCGGCGTTGCCGAATGGTCGCCGCCACGCCGCGTCTTCCATTTTCTCTCTCGCACTAATTGCACTTTTTAGAACAATAATAAGTAGATTGGCTAACGTTTTAAGCCGGCATCCCACGGCGCGTGGCTCGGCAAATCACAAGCAAGACTCGCCGTGGCACGTGGCTACGTGCCATGGGAATGGACGCGCTCGTCATTTCGGGCTCGGCTTGGGTTTTCCCGCTTCTTGTCGGTAAATTTGTTGCGAGTCAGAGGAAGGCGAGCGTCTTCGGGCTCGGCTCGTATACTTTCGACCCGATCCAACGACTATCGAAGCGTGTTGGCGAGTGCGATTCAGTGTTGCCAACTTGGTGGAATTTCCTTGGACTGACGACCCCATCTAGTGGGTGAATTTGGTGGTTAGTGGGTTGGTGGAAAATTTGGTGGAATGAGGTTTTTAATTATAAGAAAAAATATATATGCATGACGATTTAAAAAATAGGTATATTTTTATTATAACTAGATTTATTTGAACAGTTTTATGAGAATTAAAAAAATACTAGGAGGCACTCTATTATTATCAATAAACATAACTATATCTGTTGTATTGTTACTATGATTTCCGCTAGGTGCTTCAATTCCCGAGCATTTTGCATAGCCCGAGGCAATTATTTATGAAGGTATAGTGAATATGTTTCTGCCCGAAGTTATAAAAGGGAGACCACAACATAGAAAAAGGATCATTTTTCTATGGACCACAACGCTGTGACGTCATTTACATTACAGTTTAGGTATTGACTTGGCTATTTGTTCAAATAGCCAAGTACAAATGTCATAAAACAAATTAAAAGCAATCAAAAACTTACAGCTGATTTGGCGTTCGGTTTAGATAAAGATGTCGATATTTTGTATTTAAATATTTTTCATATTGTTAGTTATTATTTATTAAATTCTGAATTTTTTATGATTTTGTTGTTTTTATGGTTTTGTTGTTTTTATAGTTTTTTTTAATATATTTAAATGTTTGCATTATATTTTTATTTTATATTTCTGGTGGAGTTTGTTCTACCTTTTGGTGGAATGGATTTTCCTAGTGTTGGCAACACTGGTGCGATTTAAGTTTCAGTAGCGTCTTGTAGTTGCGGAGGAAAAGAGCTACTAACTTATTTTGGAAATGGAATGGTCAAATGACATAGTGTTCAGAGTTTTTATCGTTATACGAAGGGGAGCCAGCGATTTGCTATCCAAAAGATCCAAATAAAAAAAAACAGAAACCTTGTGCATGATGATTGGAAACGTATAGCAGGGAAAATGAGATGAGTGTGAAATTTTCAGTTTCAGAACTGGAAAAAAAGGATGTCCTAATGGCTACCTTTAGAAACCTTGTACAAAAGGCTAATGCTTCTGAAAAAACTAGATCTGGATCCCAGGATGTATTTAAACCTGATTGGTTTGCCTACGAATTTAAAGCTACTCTCCACCATCGCCTTTTCATTCCCTTTTGCTTCATTTTCAAAAAACTATCTAAGATTATGTAGTAGGCGGCCGCAGCACAAGCTGTAACACGTCTTCGTCGATTATTCATGTTCAAAACTTCAAAGTGAAGTTAAGTGTTGTACGTACCTCACTGGCAAGACTAAATAGCAAGTTTTGCCGAGCCAACACGAATCCGCAAAACGAACTTACACACGTCGTGATAATACCCATTCCCTTGCCAAGCCTTTTAACGCACCAAACTTGGGCCAGCTTCCACAAGCCCAAGCTACGAGCCAGGTTCGTCAAGCCACGCGCCGGTTTAAGAATGAACCGTTGGGTCTTCCCGTATTAAAATGTCTCTGCAAAAACACAATGCCTATGAAAGTCACCCCAATATTGATTTATGATTTTGGGAATGAGGTTATTTTGTTTTGGAGAAAGTAAACATTTTTTTTATAACTCTGGATGTCTCCCTTGGGCATAGTACGAATACATTATATTTTTTTGTTGCAAAACTAACTGTAGTTTAAGTGTAATTAAATTAAATATAAAGTTGATTAAAAAAAAAGTTAGCATTCGCATACAGCACCTAAAGCTGTGACCTTGAACGCTCCTTCTTACGCAGATGCCTACTACACGATAGAAAAGACGTACAAGAGAAGACGGACTAAGTTGTACTGCAATTAGCATGCAGCAGAGTGGCCAAATAGTGCCTAGGCGATATACACGTTAATGCGAACGCGTTTTGTACGCAAAGCAGCAATCCGTGAGCTATTGAAGACACTTCGCGATGCCTAGCCATGTTCTGCACTATGCCAATGTACCTATCATATTTTAGGGTTCGCATACAACACCTAGAGCGGTGACCTTGAACTCTCCTTATTACGCAGATGCCTCCTACACGATAGAAAAGACGTACAAGAGAAAACGGACTAAGTTGTACTGCAATTAGCATGCAGCAGAGCTGCCAAATAGTGCCCAGGCGATATACACGTTAATGCGAACGCGTTTTGTACGCAAAGCAGCAATCCGTGAGCTATTGAAGACACTTCGCGATGCCTAGCCATGTTCTGCACTATGCCAATGTACCTATCATATTTTAGGGTTCGCATACAGCACCTAGAGCGGTGACCTTGAACTCTCCTTCTTACGCAGATGCCTCCTACACGATAGAAAAGACGTACAAGAGAAAACGGACTAAGTTGTACTACATTTAGCATGCAGCAGAGCTGCCAAATAGTGCCCAGGCGATATACACGTTAATGCGAACGCGTTTTGTACGCAAAGCAGCAATCCGTGAGCTATTGAAGACACTTCGCGATGCCTAGCCATGTTCTGCACTATGCCAATGTACCTATCATATTTTAGGGTTCGCATACAGCACCTAGAGCGGTGACCTTGAACTCTCCTTCTTACGCAGATGCCTCCTACACGATAGAAAAGACGTACAAGAGAAAACAGACTAAGTTTTACTGCAATTAGCATGTTTAGTTTAAGTTTAAGTGCATGATTAGATTAAGTGTAATAATAAAGTTTAAAAAAGCTGTCAATGCTACCCCATTTGACGGTACCTTATGTAAACTCTATAAATTGGAGACTATATTGACAATATTTTTCGACCCGCCAGACGAGAACGAGGACCACGTAGACGAGGTGAACCGAAGGGCTAAGACGACAGCCAGACGAGGACCTGATCCGACCAGCATCTCCAGAAGAGATCATCGATATCCTGGCCCACGTCAACGTACGGAAGGCACCTGGTCGAGACGGGATAGGAAACCGGATTCTCAGGAAGCTCCCTCTTAAAGGAGTGGCCACACTTGTGGCTATCACAAATGCTATTTTGAGGCTCCGGTATTTCCCCTCCAGATGGAAAAAGGCAGACGTGATTTTCATCCCCAAGCCCGGGAAGGACCACCTCTTCCCCCAAAATTACAGGCCGATCAGCCTACTGCCAGCGATGAGCAAAATTGTCGAAAAGGTCATCTTGGACAGGATTAAGGAGAAATCAGAAGAGCTAGAAGCCATCCCAGACGAGCAGTTCGCGTTCAGAAGAGGACATTCCACGGAGCTGCAAGTACTGCGGCTAGCGGAGTACGTCACCGAGGGATTCAGCCGAAGAGAGGTCACAGGGGCAATCTTCCTGGACATCGCCAAAGCCTTCGACAGAGTATGGCACGACGGATTGATTATCAAGATGATGGACGCTGGTTTTCCGGTATCCCTCCTCAAGCTGATCCAATCCTACCTACGAGGCCGGACCATCCGAGCCAAAGTAGAAGGAGAGCTGTCAACTGACAGACGCCTAGAAGCAGGAGTGCCCCAGGGGACCGTTCTCTCCCCACATCTGTTCAACCTATACACCGCGGACATGCCGAGGACGAACAACACCACCATGGCTCTCTACGCAGATGACACCGCCATTCTCGCCAGATCCTCGCAAGCGAGGCAGGCCACCCGCTACCTGCAGGAAGCCGCGTCGCTTCTCGAGGACTGGTGCAACCGATGGAAGGTAGAAATCAACGCGGAGAAAAGCCAAGCAGTGCTGTTCCGGAGGGTTCGCAAGCAGAGGCCAACAGGACACGGCACCATGAACGACGTCAATATCCAGTGGGAGAACAACGTCAAGTACCTTGGCGTGACCCTGGATCGAGCCTTGACATGGAAGGACCATATAGATACCACTACGAAAAAGGCAAAGTTCACCCGAGCCCTGCTGTACCCAATGTTAGCCGGTGACAAGAGACTGAGCCTGAAGAACAAGACAACCCTCATCAAGACCGTCTTACGCCCCCAGCTGACCTACGCATTCACCGCCTGGGGATACGCAGCGAAGACGCACCTCAAGAGGATCCAAGCAGTGGAAAACATAGCGCCTCGGACTGCAGTAGGTGCCCCTTGGTATGTGACCAACGAGGTCATCCGAAGGGACCTGAAATACAAGACGGCCACCGAGATGATCGAGGACCACGCCAAGAAGCTCTACGTCATCGCAGAGGACCACGGGAATCCGCTAATCCGGCTGGACACGGACTACGATCCAGAGGAAGCACGACCTCACAAACGGCCAAAGACGCAAATCCTGGACAACGGGTGAGTATATAATCACAATCTTATGTTTCAGCACGACTGATGCGAGAAGAAGCAGACGACACCGAAGAAAAGAATAGGACCAAAGAAAACGGATCGAGAAGACACTAAAACAGCCCAATCCAGTGGATGGCGAGGCCGACTGCCTTGCCAAACCACACATCCTTACCTTACCTGACTGAGCCAGCGAGCTGATCGCTGATCAGCTCTCTAGCTCCGTCATCTTGAGCTACAATGCTCATCCTTCATATCAACCTGAATGCCGCGCAGCCGGGCTCTAGTAAGCCCGACGAGAGGCAGGAAGGACTCCTCAAACACCCGACATGACACCCCCGGGGGTAACACACACGCGAAGAAAGTCAAGAGCGCCAGAAGCAAGGCTCTGCCGGTGGGGCCCATCAGTCAGGACCGGGGGAGGCTGCGTAACTTCGCGTGACACTGATCACATTTGTGACAATATTTTCAATGAATACCTCAATATATGACATTTACATTCATTCAACAGATTACAACAATTCAATTACAGAATAGGAATATCTGAAATAATTAAAAAATGGACACCTTTATCTTACTATAATATGTGAATTAATATTATACAGGGTATTTCAAAACTCGATGGCCATATTATACGTATCTGGAGAATAAAACATTTTTATTTTAAAATGCTATGCAAAATATAATGAAGGATTTAAAATTATGATATTTGATATCGAGATTCGGGAATTGGTTCTCTTATTTTTTTTTTGATAGAAAATTAATAAGTAGGTATGGAAATTCTTACTCTTTCAAAGGCTTTCGGATGCGGCCTGGCTATATTTTTCAGTTCCACCTTAGATTTAAGCACTTGTGTTTGAGGAAGTTCACTATTGTCTTCGGAATCTCCTTCTAGTATCTGCCTTGTTAAAGGCTTATGGGGTTTATTGACTAAATCTCCATTTATATCACCGTCAGTTACATCAACTGATCCACTACTTTGTGTAGAAATCGAACTCTGACTATCCTTATTCTCTAAATTTATATGAGCATTTGTTTGTGGACTAGAACTACCTAAACATGTATTCTTACTAAGAACCGTCGTAATGTAATTATCACAACCGATGAGTTTTTTGCCATTCTCAATCAATGCAGCCTTCATTTTGTGACTTGGAGTCAATGAAATATCCATGTCAGATAAAGAGGATGTTGTAGATGCAGTACTGAAAGATTTATAATCTTCATCGGTATCTATTAACTCAAAGCCAAAAGTATCTTCCAGTTTTTGGATTTTCTTGGGTTTATTTTGCCTGTGAACGGTTGGAGGCATAAAACTAGCACTTAGAGCATGGGATCTTTCCAAAGGCTTGTGCGAAGTACGTGGCGGTAAAGGCGGAGCAATGGCTTCTGTGGAATGGATACCACAGGCACTCTCTAAATTATTGCTTTCCGTTTCTGGTGAAGGTGGTGCCGATGTATTCCAGATTTGGTAATATTCCTTACTGGGCGACTTCGTTTTCGAACGTACTTTCTTCTTCGTTCCACCCATCGCCTCTATAGTAAGGTTATTTGAGGGTTTTTTCTTCACCCCTGACAAAATTTCTTCCTTATTTATATCTAAATCTTCCAATGAATTTGAATTTTGGAGATGCGGTGGATCACTTTCATCTTGAAAAGCATCATTTTCGATCCCATTACACTTTTGCCTCTTGATTTTTATGAACTTTTTTAACTTATCTACGGGGTGTTTTATTATTAGGGAATCTGTCTGAGCTATATAATCTAGTGTAGTGCCATTGTAGTATCGAAAGCATAGGAGTTTTTCACAGTCTGAAACCAGAAAAAACAACAATAAGTATACATCAGTAGCGGCTCCTCGAGATGGGCAGGGTGGGCAGTGCCCACCCTAGGATTTAAGGTATAAATATAAAAGAAAAAACAATATTCAAAAAAATGTTTCAATCAAATGTTTATCATGCAGAATGTTCAATATGTTTTAACACAATAGCATAACAGATTTTTAAAAGTCTTAAGTAAGATTATAAATAAAAAGTAAGAGTTCTTGTTGGTTCTTGACAGCCTCCTAAACCACCTCAACGTGGAAGGATTCTACACAATTGCATACGCAGATGACTTAACGATACTGCTTAATGGAAAATTCAAAGGAGCTCTCTGTCAGAGAATGCAGATGGCCCTAAGAATAATCGAAAATTGGTGTGAGGAGTATGCCCTATCCGTCAACCCCAGGAAGACGGAAATGGTACTCTTTACAAGGAAAAGAAAACTAGAGCCAATGAGAGCACCTGTTCTCCTAAACACAGCACTAAATTTTGCACCACAGGTGAAATACTTGGGGGTAACTTTCGATGCTAAATTAAACTGGAATCTTCACCTCGAAAGAAGAATAAATAAGGCCTACATATCATACGAGCAGTGTCGCAGGACCGTAGGGAAAACCTGGGGAATGAAACCTAGGGTGGTCCTGTGGATTTACACTGCTATCATAAGACCAATGTTGGCCTATGGAACTGTTGTCTTGTGGCCCAAGAGTCAACAAATAACAGCAAAACTCAAGCTAGGCCAGGTACAAAGAGTTGCCTGTCTGAACATAACCGGAGCCATGGGAACAACACCAACGAGAGCAATGGAGATAATGCTGTGTCTTCCACCGCTAGACCTACATCTAGAAGAAGTGGCTCTGACTACCATGACTCGCCTTAAATCTGTTGGCATACTACCAAATGCAAGCTGTGGCCAAACCAGAAGCCGCCTGTGGACTGAGGCTGTCAGAAAGATACCCCTTTTACAGGCATGTGCAGATGGTATTCCGCCTCGGCTTGTCTTTGATAAACCTTACACCTTCACACTACTGGTGAAGACGAGGCCGGCGTTGAAGGTGTAAACTATGTCTTCACGGACGGATCAAAGAAAAAGGATGAAGCAGGCTGTGGTATATATTCCAGGAATCTGCGACTTCGATGCAGCTGGACTATGGATAAAAATGCCAGTGTAGTACAAACAGAACTCGCTGGTATAACCATAGCCGCACAAGAGATTGCTCGCAGAGAAATAACGGGCAAGACAATAAGAATTTGCACAGATAGTAGACAATCACTACTGGCCCTGAAAAATTATAAAATAACTAAAGGATCAACATGGGAATGTCACCAAGCACTTGTGAGAGCATGTCAGATGAATAACATCTGCCTGTGCTGGGTCAAAGGACACTCACAATGCAACGGCAATATAGAAGCTGACAAACTGGCCAAGAAGGCAGCCAACCTGAGTATCCTTGGGCCTGGTCCTTCAAGTACGCTACCAGTTGCAGCGAAACTTCAATTAATAAAGGAAAACACCCACATAAAATTTAAGACGGTTTTAAGAGATAAAACAAGTAGCTGTCAGCTGGCCAGAAATCTCTTGAGATATCCCAGCGAAGAGACGGCAAGGAACTATCTGGCAATGTCCAGGGGTAAACTGCGATTTGTTACAGGAATCCTAACCGGACACTGCCGGGTAAGGAAACACCTCTATAACATGAGACAAAGTGCACACCCATCTGCAGAGGATGTGAACAAGATGAAACGATCGAGCATGTACTTTGCGAATGTCCCGCTGTGTCATCGACCAGAGAATCCATATTGGGGGAACGTTGGCCTTCTATGGCCAATTTGAGGGAAATGCCCCTGGGCAACATCATCACCTTTTGTACAACATTGGGCTGGTCGATGACCTAGGGAGACATTTCCCTCACGGAGGAAGTACAAGGGGCCCAATGGGGCCTAAGTGCAGCGGATCTCGATCCGCACTCCGGACATATTCCAGATTCCAGAAATAAATAGTAAAAAGTATATTATTAATCAGTAATCACATTTCGATTTAAATTTTGCGCGTTACGCACCCGAAATAAATTAGTAATAGGTACGATATGTTGGCTCATAGCGCGAGGGAGACCTGCTAAACATCGCTATGGGCAAGCCCGTAGCTGACGAGCAGGCCTGTATTAATTCGCGATATACGTTCGAGGTATACGCGGCGATTGTGCGAACGAAACGGTAAACCTATGCCTATAGACCGTGAGCTGAGCGGCAAATAATATGCCTCATAGGGTACAAAAGGTTTGAAATTTTTTAGTGAAAGAACTTTACATGGGTAGTAAATAACCGGCCGTCTGCCAGCGCCAAGTGGTCAACTTTTCGAATTACAGCCTCTCAAATTTGGGAAAAACTTTCGTACAGTTACCTCACAAGGTACCGGGTGAGTCTCTTAAGATTGACACCCCCGTTATCTCAGTTATCCTTTGCCGATTTAACTCATTCAAAAAAGGAGTAGACACGGTTTTTGATGAATTTTTATAATCTGAGAACAGATACTAAAAATCTGGTAAAATATACAGGGTGGAAAATAAAACATGATTTTTTTAAATGGAACACCCCGTATATTTTTAGATCAATGTCCTTAATTTTCTGAATCCAAAAATGTGTAATTGTTATATAATCACTCCACCTGTTCGTGAGATATTACTAAAAACTTATCACATTACGGGTGTCAATTATAAAATAAGAACATCAAGATACCTCTGGAAACAATGCATATTTGCATTGTTTATTTGTTGACAGATGTCATCCAGTTTTTTGTGAGATAGTAGCTCACTCTCTTAGATATTAGCGTAAAAAATACGTAGTGTTCGTAAAGAAGCAAGTTTTTGAAAATGGTATATTCATTGGAAGAGCGAAAAGAGTTACTTGAAATTTATATTCAGTGCAACAAGAATAAGTCTCTTGCTCGGAGGGAGTATGTTAGGTTATTTCGAGAAAGGCTACCTCCTTCCAAAAATAGTTTTAAAAACATTTATGCAAAGTTTAGGAATACCGAATCTCTGAGAGACAAGAAAAGGGAAAGGCGAAGGACAAAAACAGGAGAAGACACAGAACTCAACGCGTTATTATATTTTGCTGAAAATTCATCCAAATCATCCTATGCCGCAGCAATAGAATTGGATATATCACAAAGAAGTGTGATAAAAATATTACATCGCCATAATTTTAAACGATATAGTATTTTGCCCGTTCAATATTTAGACGACAACAACCTTCAAGACAGGTTAACCTTCTGCAGAGACATACTTGATAGAATAGAGGAAGGTGATGAGTTTCTAAGTCATGTCTTTTGGACTGACGAAAACAGTTTTTCTACTGCGGGAATTTTTAACAGAAAAAATGCACATTACTGGGCAGCGGAAAATCCACATATCTGACTGTAAACACTATCTAACTGTAAACGTGTGGTGTGGCATACACAAGGATGCTATTGTAGGTCCTGTATTTATAAATGGGCCCTTAAATGCACAACGTTATGTGGATATTCTTCAACATCCAGTTGAAAATTATTTAGATAATATTAATCCTAGATCACAAATTAATAATTTACATCAGTGGGCAAAATTAAAAATTCTATAGACAGTTTATAAAATTAAAACCGTGTACCTACCTAGCCACGAATGAAATGAAAATTTACAATGACGGTAAAATACCTCAAGGTTAGTTTATAATTTTGATTGGCTGTAAAAAGTGTGTATTGGAAATCGCTTTGCGATGAGAAGCTGGTAGGTAGGTATGTATTGCATTTGTAATTATTTTTAAAAGTGTGTTGCATTTAGTCTCGGTTTAGTTATGTAGGTACCTATTAACAAACAAGCTCTGATCTTTGTCAAAGCATTGAGTCAAAGTAAATCGGCGTTGAGTGTTGACGATTTGGTAGGTTAGGTAGGTTCCTACTTACACAATAAATATGACTGTATTTCAATTGCAAGTATTGCAAGTATATTTATTTTATTTTTCCGTTTTAAAGTTTATTTTTCACGGCTACTTAGCTGTTTTGTACATATTATTTTTGTTTCTTGTGGGAAATATGGCTACTAGCGAGCCACCCACTAAAAAATGGTAAAGCGCTGAAAGCAATACTTCATGAGTGGTGTGGAAACTTGCATTCAATATCAGCTGTGGTGTTGAAAATATGCATATAAAAACCTTCTACTTTCACCCCCCTAAGAAAAAAATGTCGACGCCAATGAAAAATATTGTGTAGGTCAGGGTTGCCGGTCGTTGAACTACACATACATATTAGAAGCCGTGTAGTAAATTTAGGTTTTTCATGTTTCCTATTACAGACAGTACGAATGCAATAAAATAGCCAATAGGTACTAGTGGTACTACTACTAATAACCATCTGGAGGGCCAAACTCAAGGCAATATGAACTGCACGTTTGTTGAAGTGGTTCACCTAAGAACTTTGATGAGTAACTTTTGAACGGAAGGATGTATGTTTGAAAGGTTTTTTTGAGGAAAGGTTTGAAAGAGTGTTCCCTCAGCAGCGAGTGTGCATAATTGCATTCATTTGCGATTATTAATACTATTGAGTTTACAGGGTGATTTTTAAAGCTATGATTTTTGTAAAGCTACGATCATTTTTATTTGTAGTACACGAGGTAAACGAGTCACCCTGTATATTTCATTGTAAGGTCATCATATAGCCTCATATCTTACTTATGCACCATTTTTTGAATTTTGGTCATAACTCATTTGTGTCAAAAGATATGATTTTTTACCACAAATATATGAAAAATTTTTCCAAAAAAGGAAGTTTATTATAAATTTTTAACGCATTAACAATAAAAAATGAATTTAAAATTTAAAAAATTAAATAATAATGGGTGGGGCCACTTCCTGACATCATAAATGTATACGCAGATGTCGCTAACGAATCGTTATTATTTATTGCAGCTCCTACAACATTACCACCTTCATAAACGCAAAAATTAACGCTAATCCAAACTGTGAAACTGTTGAGGACCTCGAGCAGGCTGCAGAACGAATAGCTACAACTATACAGACAGCACTTACAACCAGCCAAAAAACACTGGGAAATCATCTAAGATCCCATCCCCTCCCGAGACATATTCTGGACATCATCCACCAAAGAACGCAAATGAGAAAAACTTATCATAGAACTAAAAACCCCGCTTATTGTAATCTAATTAATAATTTAACAAAACAAATACGAAAAAGCATCTCAGAGTTCAGAGATAGCACTCTCAAAAAAACCATAGAATCCCACCCTGAGGATCCGCACTATCTTCCGAGGCTATTCACAAAAGCAAAACCCCCGATACCCATATTAATCACAGCCCGTGGAAATGCGCAGACGGATGAAGAGAAGGCCGAGTGCTTTTCTCAAACATTTGCAAATCAATTCAAGCCAAATAAAATTAATATAATACGCAAATAAAAGTACAAGAATTTATAAATGCATTAAACAATAAAAAACTTAGAAACGACGAACAACCAATATTTTTCACACCGCAACAATTACATGCAGTAATCAAAGCACTTAGAAAGAGAAAAGCACCCGGCCCTCACTTTGCCTTAAAAAATTTACCATACCTTGCAGTAATGTTCCTAGTCAACCTATTTAACTCCTGCATGAGACTTACCTATTATCCCACATATTGGAAAACAGCCAAGGTCATCCCCATACATAAACCGAATAAATCCCGCGTAGATCCAGTTACTATAGACCCATCAATCTCTTACCGTCCATAGGCAAAATATTAGATTCACTCATCCAATCCCGAGTATTGGAGTTCGCACAGACAAATAAAGTCATGAGCGAATTCCAATACGGATTCCAACCCAGCCATTCCACCGACCAACAGCTGTTTCGCATCTGTGAACGCATTACCACCAACCTCAATCGAGGTCTACTCACAGGGGTTGTCTCCCTAGACCTCGAGAAAGCCTTTGACAAAGTCTGGCACCCTGGACTGTCATATAAGCTACATCTAGCGAAATATCCGACGCGTATTATTAAAATAATACAGTCATACATATCTAACCGCAAATCCGTAGTGACAGTCAAACAGGGTGTATCCACGTCCCGCCCAGTGTTAGCCGGCGTACCTCAGGGCTCTGCACTAGGACCAATACTTTTTAACCTATATACGCACGATCTCCCACACCCAAAAGACTATAGGACCACTGTTGCATTATACGCAGACGATACAGCCACATTAACAAATTCAAAGAGCCCGCAACTGATACAAAGACTAATGCAAGAGCAGACAGACGAAATTGTAACTTATTACCACAAATGGGGGCTACACGTAAACGGAGCAAAGACGCAGGTCGTCATATTCACCAACAAAAGATACTCACCAAACATAACAATATGCATAAATGATATAAATATCACGATTTTAAAATACTTAGGGGTTAATATAGAAAGGCACTTCAAATTTGCAAAACAAATATAAGATATAACTAATAAATCTAAATTAAGAATATCCAAAATAGGGAACATAATGCTACAAGCAAATACTGAAACGGCAATCCTTCTTTATAAAACATATATACGTCCAATTCTCACTTACGCGTCACCAGTGTGGTATCCTTGGACCACAAAAACGCAACAAAACAGCTTACAAATCGTACAAAACAAATCGCTAAGATTAGCTACAAATACAAGGCGCTCCACTAGAACCAGGAATACCATACTGCACGAACGAACAGGCACACAATTATTAGACACATACATAGAAAATAGAATCATTCCATCATTTATGCATAGACTCAACACTCACACAAACACCACCATACAGACGGCACTCATACCAAAATTTTTACACCCGCCGAAGCATCCATCACTGAATTTCGTTTATGCTCCATGACCTTGCGTCCAACCCCCAATACTAATTATGTAGATAGAAAAAATCAAAATCAGAACAAAATACAACAAAAAAAAATCAATAACCATAAAAGCATTATTCACATGCAAAATACAAAAAAAGCATGAAAAGAGCATGAAAATAAAATAAAATAAAATAATAAAAACCAAAAATAAAAGAGGCATCGGAAAAAGACAGATAATAAAATATAATTACATAAAATACACAGATTAGATAACACAAAAAGACCCAAAATACTAACCTAGACTTAAGAAATGTGTACCCAACGCTTTTTAGCCACAGCTTTTGTAACTACTAACACAACAAATTAGAAAACTAACACCCGCAAAATTCCCGCATTATCCCAACCATAGGTCATAGACAATTATACAAATCAACGGAAAGTCTTGAACAAAGCAACAAATTAAACATAACAACCGGCAAAAGTATCCTGGAAAGGATAGATGCCAAAGCATTGCCATCACTAACGAATTACCACCTTTATAATCTAAATATGGATCAATGAATTTCATCCATTAGTAAACTAACATATTTGTCTTAGTCTTTTAAATATTTAAAGATTTTTTGTGCATATGTTAAAAAAGTTTTCTGCTCATCAATATGAGGATCAGTTAGAAAACCATTACAGACTCCTTTGATTGTTTCGGGATGGGGCAAAATTATAGGTCCACGATTTCGTAAATATCTATATGCATGAGGACTAATTGTATATGAAATTGAAGAAAAAACCATAGTGGTAGTGGAATATCTATAACGTTCTTTTGATAATGTTCGCAATTTAAGTTGATCAGAAATAAATTCAATTCCTTGTGATACATTTTCGTCCTCTATTTTTAAGTTCTTAAGTACATTGGACATAAAGTTCACAACATGGTTAAGCTTTGACATGTCTGTATGTATGTCTGAAAATGTATTTCATGTAATTCTGTAAGTTTTTCGTCATTACTTTTTCGATCCGATATTTTTTTTGAGAAGTATTTGGGATAACTGAAACGATCTCACCAGTTTTTGTATCCTGTTGGGAAATTTTGTAAATAAAATCTGCCTTTTCAAAGTGACACTCACACACTCGGGAATTATCACTCGGCACAAAACTTTCACGTGGAATTGCAGAGCCATTTTCTACGATACTCTTCGTCTCTGGGAAAACGAAACACCCGAACTTTTCTACTGGTTTCCTAATTTCCTGTACAACCGGGAACACAACACCTTTGGGGCATTATGATATAATACCGCAACAAATAAACCGTTAAAAAAGATTAAGAATCGATTAGGAACTAGGCAAGCGCGCGGGCAGTAAAAATAACCCCTCTAGAGGTGTTGTTGGCGCGTGGCGGCGTCCTATACTAAAACCCAAAACAAAACATCGTTAACAGGGTTGAAAATTACAATGGGCACGAGAGTTGTTAGTTGCTTGCTTCTTAATGACTTTTTGCGGCCAATTTGATTTGAAAATTGACTAATGAGAAAGCTACTTTAATTTGTTTACATTCTAATTCGTTTAGATTCTAAATATAGTACAACATATAGGCAGAGACGCGTCGCACTGGAACACATTCTGGCATCGCCGCTTCGACCGACCTAGACAAGCCTGTTGAATTAGCTTAGAGAGTATATTAGCCTCCATCTGGGTTAAGCCCTCAGAGCGTGACGTCACCATGATATTTAAAGTAAGCACTTTGTCCTTATTAGAGGGGTTATTGGATGGCCTCCCATTCTTCTTGAAGTGCATTTACCAGCTCTTCAATCCCATGTGGTTCAATTTCGCGATGCAACATCCAACATTCTTCGCGATTCAACAACTTCTTTGGAGCGCGTTCCAATCCCACGCGTTTTCGATGGGGTTGAGGTCCGGCGAATGTGCCGGCCATTCCATTCTCGTGATATTTTCTTCTTGAAAAAATTCATTCGCTACGTTGGCTCGATGTGATCTCGTTATCGTCCATATAGACAAACTGTTCACCCATTTGATGAGACAGAGGAAGAACTAGTGGCTCCAGAATTCTTTCCAAGTCTCGCAAAGCCGTTACTGTCTCATGGACAAAACGTACAAGTTCAGTGCGATGGTCTATTGTATCCCACCCCAAACTGTACGTGAGCGACCACCGAAAGGTGTAACGCCTACCGTACAATCTTCTTCGGTCATTCACTCTTATCAGCCATACATGCAGGCTGTAACGTAAATAAATTCCGTTCCGTTTTATGGCTAATGTTTGAATTCCTATTTCCTATTTGATTATATCAAATATTTGAATTAAAACCGCGCGACCTTGTAGAAATTTACCGCGACTCGCCATCTACCGTTATCCCTACCTTTCCGTCCCGCGAAATGCCGCGTGCTCCCAGCAAGCACATTGATACGCGGGATCCGCCAAAAAATCATCCTTTTTCTGCCGGCTTGCTTTAGCCGGTCGACCGTGGCTTACGCTCGCCAAGATATATCTTCGGTGTTGTGGTGCAGTGATTCAAAGTTACCAGGTACAGTCCTCAATATTTTATTATTATTAAGATATATGTGTAGGTGTTCTACAGCTGGGCCAAGTAATTAAGGCTTTGTGAGAACCTTAAAATAGGTTAATGCCATATTATTTTTTTTTATTATATCAAATATTTGAGGTAGGAATTCAAACATTAGCCATAAAACGGAACGGAATTTATTTACGTTACACATGTGTAACGTAAATAAATTCCAGGCGGTTGGTATCCGGACTGTCAGAAAACCGTGATTCGTCTATGAAAAGACATTTGCATTTCAGTTTTGATGATTCAAAGAAAATTCTAGACGTCGTCTTTTATGTTCACGAGTCAGTCCACTTTGGATGCCTAGCTGGTTGTCTGGAGTGAAGTCCACCTTCATGCAATCGTTTTCTTATTGTTGATGTTGAAATTATGTTACCCGTGGCCACTTGGAATGATCGTTTCAGTTGGGTAGCATTGGTTCGTCTGTTCTGCAGAGCGGTTCTTCAGAAAACGCAGAATCTTCTGCTGGATTTGTTACCCTTTGGCGTCCACCTCCGTGTGTATATTGTTTTACTCCGTGGGAGTTATTGTTTCGGTATCGTATCCAAGCTGGATTGACCATACTGTATGCAATATTAAAGCGTCGAGCTACTTCTTTCCGTGAAACACCAGTCGAAACCATTCCAATTATTCTTTCAAAAATTGCACCTTGTAGACCTTCGACCATAAATAGAGTAGACCCGGTGTAGTCCGTGTTTGTTTACATCCAACACGTCTTGAATATTCAAAAGTTTCCACTCAGTTGCTCAGTGGTGAATTTAATGTGGCCGAGTGGAAATCATAGATTACCACGCTGTCAACAGCGCCCCCTTTGCAACGTAAACAAATGCTGTATGTGGAATACGTTTTACCGGGTCTATCTATTTATGGTCGAAGTTGTAGACGCGGCATTCTTTAAACAATTAAATTGACTGAAATCTGTCAATGCCAAAGCAATCTTTTATTTTTTTTCACGCAAATAGACATGAAGTGAAAAAAAATACACAATATCCTCAAAGGACAATGAGATGACCAAAATTTAAAAAAATATGCATAACTGAGATATGAGGCTTGAGGCTATATGAAGACCTTATAATGAAATATACAGGGTGGCTCGTTCACCTCGTGTACATCAAAAAAATTGATAGAAAAATCATAGCTTTACAAATCACTTTGTAAAATCAATATCAATAATTGCAAATGAATGCAATTATGCACACTCGCTGCTGAAGGAACACTCTTTCTGACAAAAAAAACCTTTCAAAGATACATCCATCCGTTCACAAGTTACAACTCATCAAAGTGGACCAATTTTTTACACCAATATAAAAATAAAATATAATAAAATAAACCTCTATAAAGTTAGCACTACCACATGCGAGATGAAAGGTGGCATAATGTGATTAATTTGTCGCTTTTTTGTCGTGCAAAAAAAAATTTTGTCGCGATATTATTTTTTTTAAAACCAATGCTAGTGCTAACCTAATATTAAGTTAGCACTACCACCTCTGGAAAACGGTCTTTCAATGATCGGACAAATGTCGCATCTGGTGCATAATTTGTCGCTTTTTTGCCGTGAATTTGTCTTGCAAAGAAAAATTTTGTCGCAAATTTATTTTTTTTAAAATCAGTGATAGTGCTAACTTGACATCAAGTTAGCACTACCAGATCTGGAAAACGGTCTTCCAAGGATCGGATAAATAATGTCACATCGGATGCATAATTTCGCGACAAAATTTTTCTTTGCACGACAAAATCACCACAAAAAAGCGACAAATTATGCACCAGATGCGATATTTGTCCGATCATTAGAAGACCGTTTTCCAGAGGTGGTAGTGCTAACTTGATATCAAGTTAGCACACTCATCGATTTATGGAAAAACACTCGCGACAAAATTGTTTTTTGCACGACAAAATAACGACAAAAAAGCGACACATTATGTACCAGATGCGACATTTGTCCGATCATTGGAAGACCGTTTTCCAGAGGTGGTAGTGCTAACTTAATATCAAGTTAGCATTACCATTGGTTTTAAAAAAAAATAATTTCGCGACAAATTTTATTTTTGCACGACAAAATCACGACAAATAAATGACAAATTATGCGCGAGACGAGACTTTCATCAGAATATCAGAAGATGGTTGGTAGTGCTAACTTGATAGCAAATTAGCACTATCATCGATTTACGGAAAAAACAATTTGCGACAAAATTTTTTTTTGCACGACAAAATCACGACAAAAAAGCGACAAATTATGCACCAGATGCGACATTTGTCCGATCATAGGAAGACCGTTTTCCAGAGGTAGTAGTGCTAACTTAATATCAAGTTAGCACTACCATTGGTTTTAAAAAAAATAATATCGCGACAAATTATGCGCGAGACGAGACTTTCATCAGAATACCAGAAGATGGTTGGTAGTGGTAACTTGATATCAAATTAGCACTATCATAAATCGACGGAAAAAACAATTTGCGACAAAAATTTTTTTTTGCACGACAAAATCACGACAAAAAAAGCGACAAATTATGCACCAGATGCGACATTTGTCCGATCATTGGAAGACCGTTTTCCAGAGGTGGTAGTGCTAACTTAATATCAAGTTATCACTACCATTGGTTTAAAAAAAAAATAATTTTGCGACAAATTTTTTTTTGCACGACAAAATCACGAGAAATTAATGACAAATTATGCGCGAGACGAGACTTTCATCAGAATATCAGAAGATGGTTGGTAGTGCTAACTTGATACCAAATTAGCACTATCATCGATTTACGGAAAAAACAATTTGCGACAAAATTTTTTTTGCACGACAAAAAAGCGACAAATTATGCACCAGATGCGACATTTGTCCGATCATTGGAAGACCGTTTTCCAGAGGTGGTAGTGCTAACTTAATATCAAGTTAGCACTACCATTGGTTTAAAAAAAAATAATTTCGCGACAATATTTTTTTTGCACGACAAAATCACGACAAATAAATGACAAATTATGCGCGAGACGAGACATTCATCAGAATATCAGAAGATGGTTGCTAGTGCTAACTTGATACCAAATTAGCACTATCATAAATCGACGGAAAAAACAATTTGCGACCAAAATTTTTTTTGCACGACAAAATCACGACAAAAAAAGCGACAAATTATGCACCAGATGCGACATTTGTCCGATCATTGGAAGACCGTTTTCCAGAGGTGGTAGTGCTAACTTAATATCAAGTTAGCATTACCATTGGTTTAAAAAAAAAATAATTTCGCGACAAATTTTATTTTTGCACGACAAAATCACGACAAATAAATGACAAATTATGCGCGAGACGAGACTTTCATCAGAATATCAGAAGATGGTTGGTAGTGCTAACATGATAGCAAATTAGCACTATCATCGATTTACGGAAAAAACAATTTGCGACAAAATTTTTTTTTGCACGACAAAATCACGACAAAAAAGCGACAAATTATGCACCAGATGCAACATTTGTCCGATCATAGGAAGACCGTTTTCCAGAGGTAGTAGTGCTAACTTAATATCAAGTTAGCACTACCATTGGTTTTTAAAAAAATAATATCGCGCCAAATTATGCGCGAGACGAGACTTTCATCAGAATACCAGAAGATGGTTGGTAGTGGTAACTTGATATCAAATTAGCACTATCATAAATCGACGGAAAAAACAATTTGCGACAAAAATTTTGTCCGATGCGACATTTGTCCGATCATTGGAAGACCGTTTTCCAGAGGTGGTAGTGCTAAGTTAATATCAAGTTAGCACTACCATTGGTTTTAAAAAAAATAATATCGCGACAAATTATGCGCGAGACGAGACTTTCATCAGAATATCAGAAGATGGTTGGTAGTGCTAACTTGATACCAAATTAGCACTATCATAAATCGACGGAAAAAACAATTTGAGACAAAAATTTTTTTTGCACGACAAAATCACGACAAAAAAGCGACAAATTATGCATCAGATGCGACATTTGTCCGATTATTGGAAGACCGTTTTCCAGAGGCGGTACTGCTAACTTAATATAAAGTTGCACTACCATTGGTTTAAAAAAAAAAAATATTGCGACAAAATTTTTTTTTGCACGACAAAATCACGACAAAAAAGCGACAAATTAATCACATTATGCCACCTTTCATCTCGCATGTGATAGTACTAACTTTATAGAGGTATAAAATAAAAATATAAAACGTGTACCTTAAAAGAAAACAAGATTTCTAATTCCGCGCGATCAGTATGATGGATCTAAACAACGACAAAATTGAAGCGGGCCCGAAGCTAGCTGTGACGTCACAAGCTACAATATTCGGTAGGCGTTGCGCCGGAAAGCGGCCGAATGAACTATGAAAACAAGCGGTCGAGTGCTGGGAACTCCCGTAGCCGACCGAATCGGTCTCTTCGTCGTTTGTAAATTGTAGACTGTGACGTCACGACTTTGGTCGTGTTGAAACGGTTCGCTAGCGCGCGAGACTATAATAATTTATAACAAATTTATTATTGGGAATTAAGGCGTCATATTTTGCATATCTTATTTTTCAGTATGATAGAACATTCTTATGCAATAAAATGGGAATGTTCCCTATTATCATGCAACGTGAAATATGAGATGAGGCTAAAATAAATATATAGGCAGTTACCATTATGTGTTTGAGGTATGTCTAAAAGCCACATTGTACTCTGTTCCTGTCCACAAATGTTTTGCCTTGCCAGGCACTCTTCCACACTTCTGCCGTCTGAAAAAAAAATATATATATTAGCTTCAACAGCAGAAAGCAATGAAATGCAAAAACAACAATGATCAACCACTACATTCTAAGGGGGTATTCTATAGGTTCGAAAATATCGTGATAAAGTCCATACCATCAATGTTCGCGTGCACGTGATCAATGGAATTTTCTAAATCAAATCAGTTTGAGGCCATACAATGTATTATCCAGTGGCATTTCGTTAAATACGGGTTTATTATAATCTATGCATATAAAACGCACCAAAACGTAATTCACATGTATTTGCTTCGTTCAGTCACTGATCACGTGCACGCCAACATTGATGGTATGGACTTTAGAAATAATATTCTGCATTGTCCACTTTAGGGAAGCGCTTATATGCATAATATACACAAGCATACAAGATATTACATAGGCATCATGAAGAACACTCATGGCTTATTCAACCTAAACCATCTTAGAGCATTTCCCCTTACTCCATACATTTCTAGCTTGTTGATAAGCAACTCTTTATCCAAACAATCATAAACCTTTGACAGACCCAGGAACCAGGATCTAAGGGCTACATTTCCATTTTCCAGGTGTCATTGTTTGTGTGATTTGGAAAATTGCTGTTTGAGTGGATTTACCCTTTAAATAACCATAAATGTTGATTTTTATTAAATAAATTGCAATATGTCCTAAAATTCATTAGGCGACTACTCATTGTCAGTTAGTGTTAGAATTTCCGTTAGAAATATTTCCGTGGAAATGGAAATATTAGTTTCCGAACATGTCTCGGAAATATTGGAAATATTTAAATCTTGTCATAAATCATTCAAATCCGATGTTTCTTAATAAATCTCTCATATTTATTATAAGCTAACCCTATAACTTACCACAGAACAATTTACAAACCTATGTAGTGAATATATCGAATTTAAGGATTCACCAGCTTATTGGCAACATCGCATTTCTACGGGGCGGGAATGTCCTATAACCCCTCTAATAAGGACAAAGGGCTTACTTTAAATATCATGGTGACGTCACGCTCTGGGGGCTATACTCTCTAGCTAATTCAACAGGCTTGTTTAGGTCGGTCGAAGCGACGATGCCAGAATGTGTTCCAGTGCGACGCTTCTCTGCCTATATGTTGTACTGTATTTAGAATGTAAACAAATTAGAATGTAAACAAAATAAAGTAGCTTTCTCATTAGTCAATTATCAAATCAAATTGGCCGCAAAAAGTCATTAAGAAGCAAGCAAGTAACAACTCTCGTGTTAATTGTAATTTGGCAACCCTGTTAACGATGTTTTGTTTTGGGTTTTAGTATAGGACGCCGCCACGCGCCAACAACACCTCTAGAGGGGTTATTTTTACTGCACGCGCGCTTGCCTACTTCCTAATCGATTCTTGATCTTATTTAACGGTTTATTTGTTGTGGTATTATATCATACCAGTATCTACGGAACCAGTAGAAAAGTTCGGGTGTTTCATTTTCCCAGAGACGAAGAGTATCGCAGAAAATGGTTCTCTGCAATTCCACGTGAAAGTTTTGTGCCGAGTGACAACTCCCGAGTGTGTGAGTGCCACTTTGAAAAGGAAGATTTTATTTACAAAATTTCCCAACAGGATACAAAAACTGGTGACATCGTTTCAATTATTTTAGCTTTACCTCGATTAAAACTAGCGTACCAAGTAAATTTCCGAACTGTCCCAAATAATACTTGTCAAAAAAAATTTCGTATCGAAAAAGCAAAGACGAAAAACTTACAGAATTACATGAAATACATTTTCAGACATACATACAGACATGTCAAAGCTTAACCATGTTGTGAACTTTATGTAATGTACTTAAAAACTCAAAAATAGAGGACGAAAATGTTTCACAAGGAATTGAATTTATTTCTGATCAACTTAAATTGCGAATATTATCAAAAGAACGTTATAGATATTCCACTACCACTATAGTTTTTTGCTCAATTTTATATACACTTAGTCCTCATGCATATAGATATTTACGAAATCGTGGACCTATAATTTTGCCACATCCCGAAACAATCAAAGGAGTCTGTAAGGTTTTCTAACTGATCCTGATATTGATGAGAAGAAAACTTTTTTAACATATGCACAAAAAATTTTTTAAATTTTTAAAAGATCAAGATTTAAAAGATCGAGGCAGCCCTTTGTCCTTGTATTAGAGGTGTTGTTGAGCGGACGCTCTGAAAATTCAAATACTGACTGTAAATACGCCCTCAATGATGTTTCGATATGTGCGTGAACTAATAAATTCAAAATTCTATTTGAAGGTAAAGAAGAGCTGATCAATACCGGCGAAAAACTAATTCTAGTCTGAAAATCCTAATTTTTCAGTTTTTTTGCGTTTTTAACGATTTTTTTGCTAGAAGTGCTACATTTTTTCGAAAAGTTGTTGTAATTACGAAGAGATTGAGGTTATGTGAGAAAAATTTTCGAACAAAAGTTGTACATTTTTGTATTACCTACAACATTTTCATTTAACTTTTTTCTCTGAAACCATTACTTTTGCCGGGAATTGCGAAAAACCGAGGTCAGCTGTTCGGTTTATGACGGAACAAACTCTCTACCCCCAACCCATTTCCGCTGCGTTTTATCTGTGAGGAATCAATCGGGAAATTCATGTTTTTTGAGCTAATTTGCCGGGCCTATAAGGTACAGAAATATACTCGTACAATATGACGCATGAAATCGATTTCGGTACCAACAGTACTCAGCTGTGAGCGAAAGAAAATATTTTATACGTGACTCATACAAAAATATCCCAGCGTTGTCGGTAAAAGTAGAATGAAGAATTTATCTGCGGTTTTTGGAAACAGTCACATTCCGCAGCTTATAACGGTTCTTCCGGCGTATTGTGTTTAAAACAGACCGGATGTAGGACGTCCGATCTACCTACTATTATAATACTTATATAGTTTCGGCACACCGGACAAACCATAGAAGTAGTCGCAGATATATTTCGGTACCTCCACGCGTAATACGGTATTCATTATTATTATATAGCTCACTAATTGTTATAGCATCACAGGCGTATAAAATGCACCGAGGGTACTGAAGAGTGTGTTACATTTTTATTTTCTCGTTTCAAAGTTAAACTAGCACGCATATACCTCGAAGGAGGTGGCTGGTGGGGGCTAATTTTACAAACAATGATCAAAATAGACAATGTTGTCTATATAATGATGTATAGACAATATTTTTTAAAGAATTTTTTGGTTACTTTTTATCCACAAATGGTATTCAGTAGACATAATATGAGGAACATGAATTTAGATATTTGTGTTCAAATATACGTATAGTTTGTAACATAGAAATATGAGACATAAAAATCCATAGACGTATTAATACAAGAGACAGAATTGTTTACGTTTTTGACCGATCCAAGATCGTTCCATCCCTGTCGTCCGCTTTTTTCTCCCGAACGGCACCTTTGCCAGGCTTACTGTGAAATTCACTTGACGTCTTTGAATACCGTAAGAGATGTTCAAATAATTTGACAATTTCAACGAATCTGATTCATTTTAATACTAAAATGTTATTTAAAATAGCTTCTTGGCAAAAGTAATCTATTGTATTGTCTTATTGCGTTAATAATATATGGTTATAACCATAGACAACCGAAAATGACCCAAGGCAACCTGTGCCTTGGGATATAAATCTCAACAACAGCAACGTCGTTTGATGAATTTTACTTGAGTTTTTCGACAATGTCTATTAATCAATGGAAACAAATTTGCGAGGTTGCCGCAACGCCATAGTACTTGTGTTTTCTTTAGTGTGTTCCACGAATCTTTGTATTTATTGCGATTCAGGTGAACAATAAGTGTGTAACTATGGTGCATTCTTGTATAGTTTGTAAAAGGGTGGATCATTTAAATCCGGAAAATGTTACTTTTCATCGGTAAGTAATGTAAGTATTTTTAAGGTTATCAACAACCTTAACGGTTTGGCTTGGCCAGGGGCGGCGTTGAAACCAGAAATAAACTTTTTATATTACTGTAATAATTTATCAATGATAATTTCATTAATTTTTATTATGTAATTTATATAGTACAGTCAGTGTGCGATATTTATTTAAAATTATTTTAACATTGGAAATGTTTATGTTTAGACAAGTGTATATGGGTACCAAGTTAGAAGTTTTCGTTCAAGGCCAAAAGACAGCGGTGTCGCGATCGAGTGACGCAATACATGTAGATATCGCAGCGCTCGGCTCGAGAAGAGTACTGGGGAGTGGGGAGTATTCAGTGCAGCTATATTGGAAGAGGTGACGCATTGCTAGCAGTGATGGGAATAATCGGGATATTTTCATAATCATAATTTTCATAAATTTAATAATTCGAGTGTAAACGAATGCCCAACGATAATTAAAATAAAAGAACAAGTGTAGGCTACAAACGTATATTATTCTAAACTAACTAACAAAACCTCTACATATTATTCCTTTCATACGGCCGTCAAAGCAGCCCATAAATACTTTACAGTTATCGAAACTGTCTCGCCCTGAAGGCAATTAAATACGTCTACCTAACACAAACAATAAACATATCGCTCAGCTGGTACGGTCCTATCCTAAAAGAGTCGACACCGTGCGTTAGTGTTTACAGGAATTTGTAGTATATACAACATGAGTAGGTTCCCTTTGTGAATTATGATAGCAAAAATGAAATCATAAATCACTAAATAAGAGATTCTGATTTAGCTAATGAGCGGCCGCGTTTTAAGAATATACATTCAGCAGCATACACATTTAAAAGAGTAAACTGATGAATTTGAATAATGAATTTATTATTTGAATTGTTTCTTATTTATAATTTTTTAAATAAAAAAGAAATAAAAAGCCCAAAAAATAGTGATGACGTCGAAAAAATTATATTTTATATACGGGGTGATCACAAATTACAAAATCTCAAAAAAAAATAGTTTTCGGGAAAACGCTATTATTTATAAAAGTTTTTACTTGTCCAAAAAATAGTAACGACGACGACAAAAATCATATTTTCTATACGGGGTGATCACAAATTACAAAATCTCAAAAAATGTTTACTTTTCGGGAAAAGCTATTATTTATAAAAGTTTTTGCTTGCCTAAAGCAATGTCGACAAAAATTATGTTTATTATACGGGGAGGTCAAAAATTACAAAATCTTAAAATTCGGTAAGAGTAAAGTTTGTACTTTTGTGATCACTACGTATAAAATTATACATTGTCGAGAAAATTTGATTGTTTATAAAAGCTTATACTTGCTCAAAAAATAGTAATGACGTCGACAAAAATCATATTTTTATAAGGGGTGGTCACAAATTACAAAATCTCAAAAAGTGTTTAGTTTTCGGGAAAACGCTATTACTTACAAAAGTTTTTGCTTGCCTAAAGTAATGTCGACAAAAATTATGTTAATTATACGGAGTGGTCAAAAATTACAAAATATTAAAATCCGGTAAGAGTAAAGTTTGTACCTTTTGATCACCACGTATTAAAAATTTATGATGATTTTGCCACAATTATGTTTTTATATGGGGTGATCAAAAATCACAGTTATCTTCGATAAAAATCCGCAAAAATCATATTTTTTATACGGGGTGGTCGCACATTACAAAATCTCAAAAAATGTTTAGTTTTCAGGAAAACGCTATATTATTTTTAAAAGTTTTTGCTTGCCTAAAGTAATGTCGACAAAAAATATGTTTATTATACGGGGTGGACAAAAATTACAAAAATAAAATATTATTTATTAAAGTTTTTACTTGCCCAAAAAATAGTAATGACGTCGACAAAAATCATATTTTTTATACGGGGTGGTCACAAATTACAAAATCTCAAAAAATGTTTAGTTTTCGGGAAAACGTTATTATTTATAAAAGTTTTTGCTTGCTTAAAGTAATGTCGACAAAAATTATGTTTATTATACGGGGTGGTAAAAAATCACAAAATCTTAAAATTCGGTAAGAGTAAAGTTTGCACTTTTTGATCACCACGTATAAAAAACTAATGATGATTTTGCCACAATTGTTTTTATACGGGGTAATCAAAAATCACAGTTTACTCTTCGACAAGAATCATATTTTTTTTACGGGGTGGTCACACAGTACAAAATCTTAAAAAATGTTTAGTTTTCAGGAAAACGCTATTATTTTTAAAAGTTTTTACTTGCCTAAAGTAATGTCGACAAAAATCATATTTTTATACGGGGTGGTCACAAATTACAAAATATCAAAAAATGTTTAGTTTTCGGGAAAACGCTATTATTTATAAGTTTTTGCTTGCTTAAAGTAATGTCGACAAAAATTATGTTTATTATACGGGGTGGTCAAAAATTACAAAATCAATTCAAGAGTAAAGTTTGTACTTTTTGATCACCACGTATAAAAAACTAATGAGATTTAGCCACAATTGTTTTTAAACGGGGTGATCAAAAATAACAGTTTTCTCTTTTCAAATTTTAAGATTTTGTAATTCTTAACCACCCTGTGTATACAACACAATTTTTGACAGAGTCATCACTATTTTTAGGCAAACAAAAACTTTTTTAAAGAATACCATTCATTCGAAAACAAAAAAAATGAGACTGTAATTTTTGACCACCCCATGCAAGATAACCTGTTTAAAACGACAAGATCTTCAGGGTCAAACGAACAAAAAAATCGTAACACAACTGAGTTTTATTTTTATTCAATTCAATTGAGAAAATTTTACCAGTTGTGTCTGGTATTTTCAATACGCCTGCGATACTTGCGTAACATGTAAGATCTGTGATTGTTTTTTTAAGTTTAACTGCATATCCAATATAAGTTGGTTAATTAAAAATTATGTTTATTATTTCTTACTACATACCTAACTCGTAAATTGAGATGTGTATTATATTAGTAATACTTAAGTTTTTCAAAAATAAAATGCTAAAAAAATATGTTTAAATTTATATATAACCTTGTGTGTATAATAAAGAGTTAATAGACCTATCCAGTCAGAGCAAGCGAGTAAGATAAATACAACGCAACTTGTATTGATAATGAGACAATAACTCGGTGCGTAGTACGTTCTGCGCATTCTTGTGGCAAATTGTGACAGTATCCATACTCAATATTATATTAAATTATTAACTAACGTGTTATTCTAAATTTATAAAATGCTAGGGACCCAATCGTACGCCAAACATTACTAATAAACACTTAATAAACATAAGCATTCTAAAGCCAATCTGGAAATTGCCACAAGCATGCCCGCGCACCATAGTATTTGACGTATTCGAAACAACTCAAAAGGATCGGTATATTATGTTTCATATATTTTGTTATCATTTCCAATGTCTCCGATAGTTGCAAGGATTGCGAAATCTGTGAATTTTTATTCTGGTGATGCAAAATACCATTTTAAAAATACATATTTATTATGAAACAAAATACGTATTTATTATTAAAAAACAATTAGAAAACAATAGGCGAAATATATATATAGGTCGAAATATATATATATATATATATATATGTTTGTATATAGGACATGAAGTTTGTAAATTTTAGATACTTGTGATTTTTTTTAGAACTGTCTTTAATATGTTTTTAAAAGTTTCTTTTATTTTATTATTTATATTTATAGTAGCTCATATTGACTTTAGTATGATATACATTTATGAATTTTGTAAAGCCCAAAAGTATGTTGTGATTTTATTCTAGTTATAGTATTTTTTTATAATTCTTCTAATGAAAAATCTAGACGTTTTAAAATATTATTATTGGAGACACGTACAGTTTTTTGCCTTTATGTCAAGTCAGTCATGATAACAAAGGTCTAAATTGGCTTTTCTAAATATTTCAATTTAATCGGGCTTAAACTACGGGAGATATAGGGTGATCAGTAAAAATTTAAAAAATTCCACAATATTTTAGATTTTTCAGAAATGGCCATCCGGATTGCCTGGCGAACTCCAAAATCGGATCCGCTAGGTCAATTTACATAAGAATATTTTTTAGATATCTTAGACATTGCTCGTTCTCCGACTAAACGTATATAAGTATACCCCGTGACCTCTATAACAAATCTGTCGAGGTCACATACGTTCTTCGTGATACGGTTCCGATATATACGCGCGCAGTCGTATTTTCAATACTAAAAATAAAAATTATACTAGAGCAGTTTTATAACATGTTGCTACGATATATTGAAACTACGCCTATGTTACCGGATATAGGATGTCCGATTTTACTTTACAACCGGCAAGTAACAATATGCTATACAGTTTCGTTTTCTTTCCGGCAGACCATCTGCTTCGGCAGTCTCGTGTAAATGCGTGCCGAGTTGTTGAGGACATTATAAAGGTATCGGCACCCTAAAATAAATGCCTAAAAAAGAATCAACAGTTTCACGGTTTCTTTTGATTATGTTCCTTTTATATATTTTGTGGATTTTTGTAAAAATTAAAAATACTCGATATATACAGAGTAACACATTCCCAATTGTTTAAATATTTAATCAGCTACCTACGAATAACACCTAGTACAAGTACCTACCTAACAGATTTCGAAACAAAAGCTATTATCTCACCGCCATATACAGGGTGGTCCAACTTTTACCTGTATAAATTTCAGAATCGATAGATATTCGACAAATAATGTGAGTTTGGTTAATCAAAAATGCTTCGTTACAAAGTTACAGGGTAACACTCGGAGTAGTCTCCACAAACACCAAAACACGTTCACTTCGCTCGATGCGCGTTTCGCCAACCAAGTTGGCATCATCCGGAGCCGATTAAAACTAATCTTAAACTACAAAATCTACCATATTTATACTATTTTTTAGGCGACGTCACTAATGATATCACCGTGAAATTTACACGTGACTAATCACGCTTCAATGATCGGTTGCTAAGCAACGCGTAAAGCGGGCTATACGGTATAGGTCCCTTGTCGCTATTCATACTACTTTTATATCTTACAATTCTATGCTCTCAAATGCATCCAACTGTCTATTATTGGTCACATTTCTAACTTAATCTTAAATTACTAATATCTATTATATGATTGTTGTCAAAAGCATGTTGTGCAACACTAGACTTATCTGTTCTTCCATATTTTAGACGAGCCATATGCTCTTTAAATCTGGTGTTAATTGGTCGTCTCGTTTGTCCAACATATTTTAGGTCACAATCATTACAACTAATTTCGTAAATCCCAGACCTTTCATTTCGAACAATTTTATCCTTTTGATTGTCTAAAAGTTGTTGTAATTTATTACTCGACGAATGAATCGCTGTTATACCCACGTTTTTGAAGACCTTACCCAAACCACGAGTAAACCGGGGTTCGTACAGGATGGATACATATTTTGGAGTCTCTATATCCTTTTGAAAGGTCGTAGAATTACGAAGTGTGTCCTTAAATTTACGCTTCCTAATTAGTTTTTCAACTATATCTCTAGGATAACCATTACTCACAGCTATATCTTTAATTAACACTTTTTCTTTTTAAAACCTCTCATTACTGAGAGGGAAATTTAGTAACGATGGACAAGAAAATGAAAACTTGCCATTTTATGTTGATAGCAGTGGTGAGAGTCATTAGGGATATATCTGATCGTACTGGTATCTTTTCTATATATATCAAATTCTAACCTATTGTCACTATTTTGTGTAGGCGAAACGGGAGTCGAGCGAAGTGAAAGTGTTTTGGTGTTTGTGGAAACTACTCCGAGTGTTACAGTTACATCAAAGGTTCCAGCCCTATCCAGAAGTTGAAAATCAGAACATTAGAAGTCGCTCAGTTTCTAATGTTCTGAAGTTCGCCGGGCATCGACGGCATATATCCAGCACTACTTCAGTGGGGCCTGGATAAACTACTGCCGCACCTGGTTGGGATGTTTAGGATGTGCATAGCACACCTCTATATCCCAATGATATGGAGAGAAGTAAAAGTATTGTTCATACCAAAAGCAGGGAGGATGGACTATTCCACCCCCAAAGCATAACTTCATTTCTACTGAAGCCAATGGAGAAGCTATGTGAGCGATATCTGAGGGATGTAACATTGACTAACAATTCCGTGCACCCCAACCAACATGCATACACGCCAGGAAAATCAACCGATACTGCCCTCCATGTGATAGCAAGTCGGATTGAGAAATCCCTGGATCATAAGGAATCCACCCTGGGTGTCTTCATAGATATAGAACTTGCGTTTGATAAGACCACCTTTCCTAAAATCACAGCGGCCCTATCACATAGGAACGTTCCTCATACTGTGAGCAGCTGGATATCCAACATGCTCTCTAAAAGAGCAGTACAAATCAGTGTAGGAGACACTCTCATAAGAGGACTGGTTGCGAAAGGCTGTCCGCAGGGAGGTGTGTTCCACATCACCACTGCTATGGAATCTGGTTCTTGACAGCCTCCTAAACCACCTCAACGTGGAAGGATTCTACACAATTGCATACGCAGATGACTTTAACGATACTGTTTAATGGAAAATTCGAATGAGCTCTCTGTCAGAGAATGCAGATGGCCCTAAGAATAATCGAAAATTGGTGTGAGGAGTATGCCCTATCCGTCAACCCCAGGAAGACGGAAATGGTACTTTTTACAAGGAAAAGAAAACTGGAGCCAATGAGAGCACCTGTTCTCCTAAACACAGCACTTGTCAATTTTGCACCACAGGTGAAATACTTGGGGGTAACTTTCGATGCTAAATTAAACTGGAATCTTCACCTCGAAAGAAGAATAAATAAGGCCTACATATCATACGAGCAGTGTCGCAGGACCGTAGGGAAAACCTGGGGAATGAAACCCAGGGTGGTCCTGTGGATTTACACTGCTATCATAAGACCAATGTTGGCCTATGGAGCTGTTGTCTGGTGGCCCAAGAGTTGCCTGTCTGAGCATAACCGGAGCCATGCGAACAACACCAACGAGAGCAATGGAGATAATGTTGTGTCTTCCACCGCTAGAACTACATCTAGAAGAAGTGGCTCTGACTACCATGACTGCCTTTTACAGGCATGTGCAGATGGTATTCCGCCTCGGCTTGTCTTTGACAAACCTTACACCATACATACTACTGGTGAAGACGAGGCCGGCGTTGAAGGTGTAAACTATGTCTTCACGGACGGATCAAAGAAAAAGGATGGAGTAGGCTGCGGTATATATTCCAGGAATCTGCGACTCCGATGCAGCTGGACTATGGATAAAAATGCCAGTGTAGTACAAACAGAACTCGCTGGTATAACCATAGCCGCACAAGAGATTGCTCGCAGAGAAATAACGGGCAAGACAATAAGAATCTGCACAGATAGTAGACAATCACTACTGGCCCTGAAAAATTATAAAATAACCAAAGGATCAACATGGGAATGTCACCAAGCACTTGTGAGAGCATGTCAGATGAATAACATCTGCCTGTGCTGGGTCAAAGGACACTCACAATGCAACGGCAATATAGAAGCTGACAAACTGGCCAAGAAGGCAGCCAACCTGAGTATCCTTGGGCCTGGTCCTTCAAGTACGCTACCAGTTGCAGCGAAACTCCAATTAATAAAGGAAAACACCCACATAAAATTTTAAGACGTTATGGGATGAAACAAGTAGCTGTCAGCTGGCCAGAAATCTCTTGAGATATCCCAGCGAAGAGACGGCGAGGAACTATCTGGCAATGGCCAGGGGTAAACTGCGATTTGTTACAGGAATCCTAACCGGACACTGCCGGGTAAGGAAACACCTCTATAACATGAGACAAAGTGCACACCCATCTGCAGAGGATGTGAACAAGAAGATAAAACGATTGAGCATGTACTTTGCGAATGTCCCGCCGTGTCATCGACCAGAGAATCCATATTGGGGGAACGTTGGCCTTCTATGGCCAATTTGAGGGAAATGCCCCTGGGCAACATCATCACCTTTTGTACAACATTGGGCTGGTCGATGACCTAGGGAGACATTTCCCTCACGGAGGAAGCACAAGGGGCCCAATGGGGCCTAAGTGCAGCGGATCTCGATCCGCACTCCGGACATATTCCAGATTCCTATCCAGAAGTTACAGGGTGTTAAAGTTTAAGAAAAACATTCGAATTTTATTTTAATATCTTTATAACCAATTGAGATATTTAAATGAAATTTGGCACGTGTAGAGAGGTAATCTGGGTTCATTTTTTCATGTAATAATATTATTTTCATTTCCACTAGTGGCGTGCGTACGGGTACCGATTGCGATATTTTTAATGAAAAAACATATGCGTCACTGGTTTATCTCAAAATACAAATTATATCTGCAATCCTATTAATTAATATTCAATTTAAAAGAAAAAAGTACTCTTGGCTTCTTTTCGTATGACGCAACATTTTCGAGTAAAAAAATAAAAATCGTCTAAATCAAATGTATTGAAAAACAACATAAAAATAACATACACATTTTACACATAATATTAAAATCTTTAACAGATTTTACAGGTCAGAAACTGTTCAAAATGACTACCGTCATTGTCGATACATAATTGGCATCTTCTGGTGATGCTATTAATTGCTGCCGACAGAATGCGATTGTTACGACGCAACTCATCACAAGCTTCTTGAATTTTTAAGACTAATTCTTCGCGGTTTCTGACCGGCACCTACACTTTTTCTTTTAGGTAGCCCCAAATAAAGAAATCAAGTGGGGTCAGGTCGGGCGATCTTGGGGGCCAAGATATAGGTCCCTCATGATTATTTTCGACTTCTCCAGGGAAACGGCCAATCCATTGAATTCCGTAATGCTCCTGGTATCCAGTTTCTCCCATTCGTCCCGAAATGTCATCCATTTGAAACCAACCATTCGCGCGTAAATTTAGACCATTTTTATTTTTTTACTCGAAAATGTTTTTTTCTTTGAATGAAAACTTTTTTCTTTTAAATTGAATAAGGATTGCAGATAAACCAGTGGCGTATCTGTTTTTTTTATTAAAAATATCGCAATCGGTACCCGTACGCACGCCTCTGGTGTAAATAAAAAAAAATATTATTACATGAAAAAATGAACCTAGATTACCTCTCTACACGTGCCAAATATCATTTAAATCTCTCAATTGGTTATAAAGATATTAATAAAATTCGAATTTTTTTCTTAAACTTTAACACCCTGTAACTTTTTAACGAAGCATTTTTCGCATATAGTTTATTAACCAAACTCACATTATTTGTCGATTATCTATCGATTCTGAAATTTATGCAGGTAAAAGTTGGACCACCCTGTATTTCTAACACCTGTTTACACCATATGCTTACACCTAAAATTGATATTTTCGCAGATATTTCGACAAATATTTTCGGTGCAAAATTGCAAAATTATGAAACACGTCAATCTATTTTTTTAAATAGATTGACGTTGAAAATTAAAATTTGAAATTTAATACTTTTTTAGTGCAACGCCAACAGGTACTATTAGGGGTTGTCTGTTTACTGTTTTTGAGATAGAGGATGGTTAAATAAGGCAAGTTAAGCAAATTGCAGCTTTTATTCATGACAGAAATTATACACAATCGAACAAAAACTATTGTATGCAAGAAATTTATAAAAAAAACTGCTGTAAGACATTCTCAGATCAGTAGTTCTTACCATTAATTCTCTCTTGGTGCATACATATTTAGTATCACTTGGTTACCGGGCCCAAAAATTTCCAGTTTGGTTTTTATACAGGGTGGTCATGTATTAAAACTAAAAATATGATTTTCGCATACAAATGTTTTTATACAGGTACTCAAGATGTGAGTTTGTATGTGTTGTCATTATGGAATTGAATTTATAATATAAATGTGTTATTGTTATTATACAGGGTGGTCACCATGTATAATATTTTTACAAAATTTCAATGTACCCATAAAAATATGAATGTCAAAAAATTATCTTACAAACCCGAAAACGGAACTACACATAAAATGAGGCGCAAATTTCATTTCCGATATCATAACTTTCATTAAAAAAACAGCGGCGTAGTAAAATCGATTTTTCCGGGGGTAAAACCGTAATTTTTTTTTTCTAATTTCTTTTAACCCGTTAGACCTATCGACCTGACTTAGATAGTGTCCGTCCGCAAAGATAGAGGAGATACGATTTCTCGAACGAAACCATACGAATTTCCGAAAGTCCTTTTAATGGTATTTTTAGGTAAAAAGGGATAAAACAGTTCGAAAACGTATCGTATCATTTCTCGCATAATTTTACGCGTCAGATTTTTATATCCGAATTCAAGGGAAATCCACTTTTTTGTTTTTTCTAAAAAAAATCGATTTTATCATCGCAAGGTCTAACGACGACACACACATGAACAAAACCCCTTTTCCAATATGTAAACGGCGACGCCGGGTCTGATGACGACCTCAGATTCGAAGTCGAAACGGTGGTTTTCGAGTCACCGTTGAAAAAGTATTTGCTGAATTAATCAGGTTATGTAAAATTGTAAATTTAAAAAGCAAGTAAGAGTATGAATTACAATGGCATCATTTTAATTTAACTGAATAGGAGAAAATTGACGTAGTTATTAATGATGATTGAATATGCTGATGTAACGTGACTAGTTAGTTAAAAAAATGGGAAACGGGTGGTGTAATAGATTTACTCCGACAAGGGAGGAGTCGATAACGATATTAAATCAACTTTGCTTAATTCAATTTAAAGACTACCTAGATGAAAACATAAATTATTATCTGATTATGAACTGTTAGTTCGTCATGAAAAAGGCGAAATACCTGCGAAAATATATATATTTAATTAACGAAAATTAATAAGGCATTATTCACGAAAACTAAGTAAAATTAATTTTTCATTTCAGAAATAAAATAATACACATTTTTTCCATTTGAAAAATTTTAAAAAACGTACCTGGAAAATCATTAAAATGTCAATTGTGTGAAATATACACTCATTTTAAAATTTATGTTTGATTTTTTTTTTTGTCACATCTGGATGCATTATTACAGAATATTTGACTTAGCTGTGCCTGAAGGTTTGTGCTGGTAACAAATCGTTCTCGCAGAGCGCGACCTCTAATAAAACGATCTTGAATCGCTGTCGTAGCACGAGGTCTTCCGTAGAGTCGTAGTACGACTCTTGATATGGTTGAAACAGAAACTCCTAGTCTATCAGCTACTACCCTTCATTTATTAATGTCACTGCTTTAACACAATCATCATGATTAAGATTTCTTCTACTTTGTTCCATATTCAAAACATAAATTCTGTATATCAAAGTTTTGACAACTTATTAATTTTCATTGTTTTTACTCTAAGCCTACTTTTAATTTTGTACCAAATTTTTTAATAGAGGCCAAAGCTTTGATAAACTTGAAAACATGATTATTTTAAAATATATTTTCATATATATTCATGCAACCCATATTTCTCTACATTTCTACATTTCTTCGAAAACATAGGTCAATGATTTTCTGTAGACAATCACTCCATTAAACTTCCACGTAGGTACCCTTTTTCCTTTCTCGCCGGAACGTGGAACTCTGGAACCGGCGTTTCTCATGAGAACTTTAAGACTAATCATTTTAGCTACAAAGATATATACAGTGTTTGACGGTGTGTGTTAAACTAAGCGTGCAATTATTTCACTACATAAAATTTGAAAAAAAACAAGAGTCATTAGACCTTGCTTCCTCAGCACAATTTATTTATTGATGGTTATCAACTAACCAAATCGAATAATTGTACAAGTTTCTTACGCTTATACCACGTTTTTGCTGGTCATCACTATGCTAAACGCAAAGATCAATTTGTTACGATTGAATTTATTTTTACCTCAAATATATACGGATATTGAACAAGCATCCTGTTGATATAACTTGGACGTTGAAGTTAGTTAGTTTATAACGAAGAATTATGTTTCCATGCGAAAGAGGAATGTTAAATAACTCGGTGTCACTCACTCACATTACTCACATTGGTAGTTATACATTCTAGAAAAATATTAGTTGCATATTAATCGAATTGCTATATTGCTATTTTCATTTAACCAGTGGCGGCTCGTGACTAAAGCATCAGGTAGGGCAGACAAATTTAATTTTGATATTAAGTTTGGTCTGCGAAGGTTTAATGGCGAAAATTTTTAAAATTTTCAAGGTCACGCGTTTTCCTGGCACTTCAAAATTTACACAAAATTACAGGGTCCCACAAGAATGATTTTTTGAATTTGATACCTTTTGGAAATAACAATATTTATTCACGAATTACTGATGGCATAAACAAATTGGAAAAAACAAAATATATTTTATTAGATTGTTAAATATTTTTTAAAACCAATATTTCGTTGTTTACATCGCAAAAAAAAAACAAAATACGAATATTACGAATATGATAAGAAATATTTACATATGTAAGGTAAGTAGGTACCTAATCAAATCACGTCAATCACGACCGACAAGACGAAAAGCCGAAAAATCGAGCGAAAAACTAAATCCACGTACTCTACCAGGTATTGTATCTTGTATCTGCACAATACAACTGTGATCTAAACTGAAAACAGTGAAATCTTAATCATTAATCATGTGACTTTGTTACACCAATCACCAATTAGGGGCTGAAGGGCGCGAATCGTGGACGTTACATCACTCACACCGCGCGGGACACATAGGAGCTATACGAAAAGGTTACCGATGGGCATGCCCGTGAGCATAATATACAAAATAATATATGAAAAAAGAAGTTGGCTGTTTTAATTAAAAATAAAAAAATATATTGCCCACTATTTGATTGATGGGGTATCGTTACTTATTAGTTTTATTGCTAGTTACTTAGACTAGAGATTAGCTATTACTAGATACATATTAATTATACAAAAATCATAGCTGAAAAGCTAAAGAATGAAGCGAGATATTATTTTCGTATTATAGGATAGGCAAAATAGTTAGTTTCCTACACACCTAACCTATAGATTAGTAATAACATAATTTTATAGTTTTTGAAATTTCATGTTCTATGTGAATGTATATTATTATCAACAATAATAATAAGATATATAATAATTAAAATCAATTCGAAAATAAACACTTAAATATAGATTTTTTGTTAACACAGTCGTTGATTTTTCAAAAGATTCAATCTTGCGACAAACTTTTTTGAGATTCGACCAACTGAATGGATAAACAATGAAAGTTTTTTGACAGCTCAAGCTATCGTCAAAAATTTGAAAGTTATTTATAATTTTATAATGAAAGATGAGAATCAGCTTCAATACATTTTGCAAATTGTTAATGCTCATCGTAAAAAAGACCTTGAGAATGTAAGGGAACGCTCGTAAAAACTGTGTGTACCGGGTAAGTCTCTTAAGATTGACACCCCCCTTATCTCACTTATCCTTTGTCGATTTAACTCATTCAAAAAGGAGTAGACGCGGCTTTTGATGATTTTTTATAATCTGAGAACAGATATCAAAAATCTCGTAAAATATACAAGGTGGAAAATAAAACATGATTTTTTTAAATAGAACACCCCGTATATTTTTAGATCAAAATAATGTCCTTAATTTTCTGAATCCAAAAATGTGTAATTGTTATATAATCACTCCACATGTTCGTGAGATATTACTAAAAACTTATCACATTACGGGTGTCAATTATAAAATAAGAACATCAAGATACCTCTGGAAACAATGCATATTTGCATTGTTTACTTGTTGACAGATGTCATCCAGTTTTCTGTGAGAAGTAGTTCACTCTCTTAGATATTAGCGTAAAAAATACGTGTTCGTAAAGAAGCAAGTTATTTTAAAAATGGTATATTCATTGGAAGAGCGAAAAGAGTTACTTGAAATTTATATTCAGTGCAACAAGAATAAGTCTCTTGCTCGGAGGGAGTATGTTAGGTTATTTCGAGAAAGGCTACCTCCTTCCAAAAATAGTTTTAAAAACATTTATGCAAAGTTTAGGAATACCGAATCTCTGAGAGACAAGAAAAGGGAAAGGCGAAGAACAAAAACAGGAGAACACACAGAACTCAACGCGTTATTATATTTTGCTGAAAATCCATCCAAATCATCCTATGCCGCAGCAATAGAATTGGATATATCACAAAGAAATGTGATAAAAATATTACATCGCCATAATTTTAAAGCATATAGTATTTTGCCCGTTCAATATTTAGACGACAACAACCTTCAAGACAGGTTAACCTTCTGCAGAAACATACTTGATAGAATAGAGGAAGATGATGAGTTTCTAAGTCATGTCTTTTGGACTGACGAAAGCAGTTTTTCTACTGCGGGATTTTTTAACAAAAAAAATGCACATTACTGAGCAGCGGAAAATCCACATATTGTAAAAAAAATAAAAAAACAAGGATACCAAACTGTAAACATGTGGTGTGGCATCCACAAGGATGCTATTATTGTAGGCCCTGTATTTATAAATGGGCCCTTAAATGCACAACGTTATGTGGATATTCTTCAACTTCCAGTTGAAAATTATTTAGATAATATTAATTTAGTGGACAACAGATCTGTTATTTGGCAGCAGGATGGAGCACCACCACACTCTGCAAGGAACGTCACCGAATACCTAAACAGAAAATATCCTATTTGGATAGGAAGGCACGGTGTTATACATTGGCCCGCTAAAAGTCCGGACTTAACACCTATGGATTTTTTTCTCTGGGGCACGATAAAACAAGATATATACGAAACTGGGGTTTTTAATAATATGAATGAGTTAAAATAATGCATACGTGTAAAAATTGAGGAATTAAACCAAAATGGTGATATATTTCAAAGGGTGAGAAGCAATTTTATAAAGCGATGCCAAATGTGTATTCAGAATGATGGTGGTTACGTGGAAAATATTTAATTACGTTACGTGTAAATAAATAAAATTGTGTTACTCTATTGTGTTACTGTATTAATATTGACTTTTATTTGTTTTTATTAGGCTTATGTTTTTTATTGTTATTACTCGTTACTGTTATTGTGACCTATATATTATTTATTTATTACCTCAATAAATTGCATTGTTTCCAGAGGTATCTTGATATGTTTTTTGTTTTATAATTGATACCCGTAATGTGATAAATTTTTAGTATTAAAAATATACGGGGTGTTCCATTTAAAAAAATCATGTTTTATATTCCACCCTGTATATCTTACGAGCTTTTTAATATCCGATTATAAAAATTCATCAAAAACCGCGTCCACTCCTTTTTTGAATGAGTTAAATCGGCAAAGGATAAGTGAGATAAGGGGGGTGTCAATCTTAAGAGACTTACCCTGTACATTAAGTAAATGGTGTTTATAAATAAAAATAGTAAAAAAAACAATATTCACGGATTAATTTCAAAAACCAATATAAACATTGAAATTTTTAACTATGATATTTATATAAGACCATTTTACACTTAAAATAATTATTAGTTATAAAACGACACTTATATATTGTTTTTAATTTAAAATGTTTATTGACACCTGTCATTTATGTCAAACACCGACATTTATTTCGAAATTAATAATATCTCTCCTTACAGAAATCGAAAACATTTAAAGTTTAATGGAAATTTAATTGAGATGTAATTGACAGTATGAAAGTATTTAAAAATTTTTTACAGTTGTCATTTAGCAAAAATCATATTTTTTTACGACGAAACTATATTTTGTATTTAAATATAAAAAAAAACCCAAAAGTTTTATTTGTCAAAATATGAATTTCTATTGACAGCTTTTATGACAGTTGTCATTCGTTTTTGACATCATATTCGGATTTAGCTGTAATGAAAAATACTTAATTACGACTATTTTCCGAATTGAAAAATTGAAAAAAAAAATTGATTAAAAATTTCTGACAGCTTAATTGAAAGTTGTCATTTAGCGAGGTTTAGATTACTTATTATAGGTTATAATAAATACTTCGATTAATTGGATTTTAAGAAATATTAAATACCGTGGTTCTAATACTAGTTAAAATTTTAAATTCCGTACAATTTAGTGGTAATTATAATAAAACTGGATAAGGCTGGAAACTGGATGTGATGATAACACTCGAAGTAGTTTCCACAAACACCAAAACCCTTTTACTTTGCTCGACGCGCGTTTCGCCAACCAAGTTATTGTTATTTTTATTTATAATGTTACTTCAGACTTTTCAAATCTGGTATGCTATTGTATTAAAACATATTGAACATTCTAAATGATAACAGAAAAATTTATTTGAATATGTTTTTTCGTTTATTCTTATACCTTAAATTCTAGGGTGGGCACTGCCCACCCTGCCCACATCGAGGAGCCGCCCGCCACTACATTTAACGATGATAGTTGCACACGGCTACCAATTTAAAAAAAGTATCACAATAATTATTATCCACCGTCAACGTATGGGTAATTCCAAGACAAGTTGAAATAAATACGTTCCAAATCATCACGATACCGACAAAAGTTCGAAGTTTAACAATACAAGCCGGCGCACACTGGGGTGTTAACAATATAAAACTGATCGAAAATCAAAAAATCAAGTCTGTGCTGGTTTTTAAAAATACTCATAAATGACAAGTCGACACAATACTTGTTTACTCTGCGTTGTCAAGCATTTGTTTATCTGGATTATTTGCCTGTCATTTTACGTCAAAGATACGACTTAGATAAATCCTGAATTTTTATGTGTAAATTCATTATTTAGATTCGATACCTTGTCCATTTTACATGCAAACTGGGCCCCGCTTTAAGGTGGATAAGCAACCTGCAGGTGTGTATTTTAACATATTATATTAATTTTCAAAAAGCGATCTTTATATAATAGTCTTTTAAATTTAATATAAGAGGGTTCAAAAATCATGTAAAAAACACAACGTATGACTTGAAGAGAGAGGTTTAGTTAACTATTTTCCTGAATTCAGCTAAGTTTCTATATACTTATTACTCAGTAAACATCCAGCTTTTTGATGGTAAAAAAAATGGCTGCTACTTTTTGCTCTTTTTTGGCCAAAATAGAAAACAACTGCTCCAGTGTTGTCACTGTGAAACTGAAATCCGTCAACTATACATCAGGGTGTTTAAAAAAGATGCGGCAATATTTAAGAGTGTGATTTCTTAGGTCATTTTATGAAAAAAAAGTTCCCATAAACATAGGTCCAGAAGTGCATAGTTTCAAGATACAGGGTGTTAAATTTTTATCTTTATTTTCGTTTTTTCTTTATAATTTTCTAAATAATGCAGTATATTGTTGAATAATGGTATTTAGAGGTTTTTGATCTTAGAAATTTTACATTTATATTAATTTAGCTCTAACCTGTAGGGGGCGCCATCAACATGACTTTTTACAAGTAAACATTCAGCTTTTTTATGGTGTAAAAATGCAGCCCTGTATAATGCAGATCATAATGCAGTTCTTCCTTCAAAATATTAAATTCTTACTTATTATATGATCCGCTTTTAATTTAAAACGTTTTTAAGAAATATCTGATTAAAAAACAATTTCGATCAGAAATGAATATCAAATACCCCACTGTGCGGCGTATAGTCCAGGCAAATTTCTACAATTATACCACTTTGAGTGAAGTGTTTCCGAAAATTTATTTCTAAGCGGTAATCGATAGCCCTTTTAGTGTAGAATGGAAATCCAAGAGTCCCGAAAAATCGCATGTGAGCTAAAGTCGCCATTTTGAAAAACATGGCCGCCAGCGCCTTTTCTTTAAACGATGATATTTCAGTCACCTGTTATCCGATTTGCAACTTCTTTTTTTTGTTTTATTCGCCATATGAGTACAAAAAAAAGTTTCGTTAGATCAATAACGAAAAAATGACAAATAACAGTACAAAAAATAAAAACTATTTTTTTTAATAAGTTTTTTTGTATAAATTGTGGGTACTGACTGCAATAAATAATAAACCATAAAAAGTAGCAAAAAAAAACTTTACATAAGTTATAGGATAGGAAATTTGCTCTAGTCTGCTTTTTTGTGCGCCTTTGTAGCTCAAATGTTACTGAAGATATCGCTTATCATGCATGGAGGTGCACATCCAGCAGGTCAGAACAGACAGACAGACAGACAGACTGCGCTGTTGATTCCCACTACATATTGACCCCCACTACATATGTTTCTTGTTTGCTGTTGCCACTGAGTTATCAAGGTGTTGTCCAGTTCTGAAACGTTTGACGCGTCGCACACTGGTCGAAATTAATAATCTATGTATGCAAAAGTCCAAAATTATGTAGTTATAAATTCCAATAATTTTAGCATTTCGCAGTACAGAATAAACCAGCTGTTACTAAGAAAACATTGTTTTCATTCTCCACTCATTAAATACCAAGAATAAGGCTACAAAGAAAAGGTTGTTAGACGGCAACATTTAATACCGAAATTAGTCTTGTATTATACGTTAAAGGGAATGTAGTTTAAAAAGTTCCTCGGTGTATTTTGTGTTTTAAAACTATGGAGTTTTTATCTAAAGGTATAACACTCGGAGTAGTTTCCACAAACACCAAAACACTTTCACTTCGCTCGACGCGCGTTTCGCCAACCAAGTTGGCATCATCCGATTAAAACTGTTTTAATCGTCTCCGGATGCCAACTTGGTCGGCGAAACGCGCGTCGAGCGAAGTGAAAGTGTTTTGGTGTTTGTGGAAACTACTCCGAGTGTTATAGTTACATCAAAGGTTAGGTTAGGTTAGGTTAGGTACAGCCCTATCCAGTAGTAATCTAAAGGTATGTACTGTTTTTTGCATGAATTTAGTTTAATATTCGATAGTTATCTGGTAAAAATATTTTTGTTGCAAAGTTTAGGAGTACATTTTTCTATAGTTTTATATATTTTGTATTTCATTAGGCCGAAACTTTACAATTATAAGATACAATTATAAGATATAATTATTTTTAAGTAAAATATTGAATTATTTGAACTGCTCATACAATATAAAACCCCTTGATGATAAAGTTAAATGCCTACTGTTGCAGCCATCTCTTGACGAAGAATCTGCAGAAGTTCTACAAGAAGATTTAAGTGAAAATTCTAATTAATTATTTATACAATGTTTAAAAATTATAACAACTAGCGTCTAATTTTTGGGGTGGCTAAGGTTCAAAATTGTGTCAAGAGAAGAGTATATCCTTTTTTTTTCCGATGAATTAGATGGAATTTTTTTAGTTGGTATATTTTTTTGTTTGATTTTTTCAGTTTCCATTGTCCATCTCGTGCCTCGATTGTCAGACCTTCCCTCGTCACTAAATGCGTAAATGTATGGCAAATCAGATCATAAATAGGAAAGCATGCCATTTTGAAATTTTTTAAGTTTTAGCCAGAAATCATAATCAGCGACCCTAAACACCCCGAAGATCCAAGTTTCAGACAAATCGGTTCATAAATGGGAGAGCCCGCCATTTTGGATCCGCCATTTTGATTTTTTCAAAAGTTTTAATCAAATATATAATCAGCGACCTTAAACACCCCAAAGTTCCAAGTTTCAGCCAAATCGGCTCATAAATGGGAAAGCTCGCCATTTTGAATTTTTTTAAAAGTTGGAATTTAAAATCATAATCAGCGACCCTAAACACCCCGAAGATCCAAGTTTCAGACAAATCGGTTCATAAATGGGAGTGCCCCCCATTTTGGATCCGCCATTTTGATTTTTTCACAAGTTTTAATCAAATACATAATCAGCGACTTTAAACACCCCAAAGTTCCAAGTTTCAGCCCAATCGGCTCATATATGGGAAAGCTCGCCATTTTGGATCCTCCATTTTGAATTTTTTTAAAAGTTGGAATTAAAAATCATAATCAGCGACCCTAAACACCCCGAAGATCCAAGTTTCAGCCAAATCGGTTCATAAATGGGAGAGCCCGCTATTTTGGATCCGCCATTTTGATTTTTCAAAAGTTTTAATCAAACACATAATCAGCGATTTTAAACACCCCAAAGTTCCAGTTTCAGCCAAATCAGCTCATAAATGGGAAAGCTCGCCATTTTGGATCCGCCATTTTGAATTTATTTAAAAGTTGGAATTAAAAATCATAATCAGCGACCCTAAACACCCCGAAGATCCAACTTTCAGACAAATCGGTTCATAAATGGGAGTGCCCGCCATTTTGATTTTTTCAAAAGTTTTAATCAAACACATAATCAGCGACCTTAAACACCCCAAAGTTCCAAGTTTCAGCCAAATCGGCTCATAAATGGGAAAGCTCGCCATTTTGGATCCGCCATTTTGAATTTTTTTAAAAGTTGGAATTAAAAATCATAATCAGCGACCCTAAACACCCCGAAGATCCAACTTTCAGACAAATCGGTTCATAAATGGGAGTGCCCGCCATTTTGATTTTTTCAAAAGTTTTAATCAAACACATAATCAGCGACCTTAAACACCCCAAAGTTCCAAGTTTCAGCCAAATCGGCTCATAAATGGGAAAGCTCGCCATTTTGGATCCGCCATTTTGAATTTTTTTAAAAGTTGGAATTAAAAATCATAATCAGCGACCCTAAACACCCCGAAGATCCAACTTTCAGACAAATCGGTTCATAAATGGGAGTGCCCGCCATTTTGGATCCGCTATTTTGATTTTTTTCAAAAGTTTTAATCAACTACATAATCAGCGACCTTAAACACCCCAAAGTTCCAAGTTTCAAGCAAATCGGCTCTTAAATAGGGAAAGCTCGCTATTTTGAATCCGCCATTTTTTTTTAAAGTTCGAATCAAAAATCATAATAAACGACCTTAAGCACTCCAAAGTTCGAAGTTTCAGACAAATCGACAAATTGTTCATAAATGGACTTTTGCACAGTTAGATTGGTCATTTCTACCAGTGTGCGTCGCCGTCGTGCATATTTCGTTTTGTTTTTGCCAAGTAAAACTAAAATTGTCGTATATCTTGATAGTGTTTTTTTAGTTTAAACAAAGTAAAATAGATTTATCAGTTTCTTAAAAGTATTATATCATGAATGATATTGCTATTAGTTACGGTTTGTAGCAAAAAGTAAAACGATTCACGAAAGGGAAACGATTTTTTTATTTTAAACCCAGTAACAATTGCATAACAGGAAAATGGACGCTATAAAAATATTAGCCTGTTTTGTAAGAAGCCATTAAGTGACAGTAAAGTGATTAATGTGGGAGCAAAAGGATTGTAACCGATTATACTTGCGAGTAAAAAGAAAGGAGACGATATAGGCAAAGAATTGAAAAAATCAAAAGGCATTAGGGTAAATAAATATATTAGTAAATAAATGAACATATAAGCAAATCTTAATTTTTGTATTCAGGTTCATGTTACATGTCGTAAGAAGTACACTCGTGAGCAATATGTGAGAAAAATAATAGAAAATCCTTTAGATCAAGATCCGAACGAACAGTTATTGAGGTCGTTGTTTAAACCATTTGATTTCAACACTCGGAGCAGTTTCCACAAACACCAAAACACTTTCACTTCGCTCGACGCGCGTTTCGCCAACCAAGTTGGCATCATCCGGAGACGATTAAAAACTAATCTTAAACTAAAAATCTACCCTATTTATACTATTTATGGTGAAATCATTAGTCACGCTTCAATGATTAGTTGCTAAGCAACGCGTAAAGCGGGCTATACGGTATAGATCCCTTGTCGCTATTCATACTACTTTTACATTTTACAATTTCTATGCTCTCAAATGCATTCAACTGTCTATTATTGGTCACATTTCTAACTAATCTTAAATTACTAATATCTATTCTATGATTGTTGTCAAAAGCATGTTGTGCAACACTAGACTTATCTGTTCTTCCATATTTTAGAAGAGCAATATGTCCTTTAAATCTGGAGTTAATTGATCGTCTCGTTTGTCCAACATATTTTCGATCACATAATGATTGTGATCGAAAATATGTTGGACAGCTAATTTCGTAAATCCCAGACCTTTCATTTGGAACAATTTTATCCTTTGGATTGTCTAAAAGTTGTTGTAATTTATTACTCGACGAATGAATCGCTGTTTTACCCACGGTTCTGAAGAACTTACTCAAACCACGAGTAAACCGGGGTTCGTACGGGATAGATACATATTTTGGAGTCTCTATATCCTTTTGAAATGTCGTAGAATTACGAAGTGTGTCCTTAAATTTACGCTTCCTAATTAGTTTTTCAACTATATCTCTAGGATAACCATTACTCACAGCTATATTTTTAATTAATACTTTTTCTTTTTCAAACATCTCATTACTGAGAGGGAAACTTAGTAAACGATGGACAAGAAAATTAAAACTGGCCATTTTATGTTGATAGCAGCGGTGAAAGTCATTAGGGATATATTTGATCGTACTGGTATCTTTTCTATATTGTCAGTATTTTTAATTACTAATACATCTAAAAATGGAAGTTTTCCATTAATTCCTAGCTCATATGTAAACTTTACAGAAGTGAAACGACTATTTAATTTGGAAATGAAGATTTCTACATCCGCAATCTTAGTGTCAAACACGGCAAAAATGTCATCCACATACCTCAGCCAAATTCCAGGAAAATACTCGAATTCTTCTTTTGCTTCAGCTTCAAATCGACCCGTGAAGACATCAGCAATGAAAGGCGATAAACAGTTACCCATTGCGGTTCCTTCATGTTGTTCATAGAATTGTCATTGAAACGGAAGCAATTTTGTTTCATACAAAGTTTTGTAAGGTTTATATATTCTTCTATTACTTCTTTTCTATAGTTGTTTAATTCGAGTAAATCCTCAAGATAGTCCAAAGTCTGTGGAATTGGTACACTCGGAAATAATGAACAAACATCAATGGAAATCAAAATTTCACCCTCTTGCAATTGATAATTCTTGACCTTATCAATGAAATCATTCGAATTTTTAACTGAAAAACTAGGCTGTGCAATGGGCAAACTTTTAAATTCCTTAGACAACCATTTTGATAAGTGGTAAGTCGGGGATCCAATAGACGATACTATTGGACGCACCGACTTCCCTGGCTTATGAATTTTTGGTAGACAATACAATCTAGGTACGGTACGGTTAGATACATGTAACCTGTTCTTAACAGGTGGAGTAATAAGATTGTTACATGATTTGAGGACATTTTTTATTTCAGTGGTCATTCTTGGTAAAGGGTTTCTAGTAAGTTCTTTATAATTACCATTACTAATTAGGTTGTTTACCCGTTCATAATAATCCTCTTTATCTAAAATAACAACCTTATTATCTTTATCTGCTTTTAAATAAAAGCAGTCTTTCTCGCGCAACCTTTTGATAATCTTTCTAGGATTCTTTGAGCAGGACTTTCTATTGTTTACGTTATTAATTATAGTTTTAGAAATTTGATTCCTGCAAGCCACTCTGACGAGACGCTTGGATGAATCAGGCAGATATTGAATTGAGCTTTCAATCCCTGCCACGACATCATCTAAGATCTCATCAGAAGGGGCTACAGCAAAGTTTAAACCCTTGTTTAGAAGGTCAAGTTCTTCTTTATCAAAAGAGTGTGACGAGTGATTTTCCACAATGTTAAAGACCTTCCGAGGAACATTTTTTGGTACATTAGTAGTCAATTTTTTAAATTTTTTAAATTTTGTTGGTTCTTTTTTACTTTATTATTGTTAAATTACATAAAACTTAAATTAGAGAAACGAATTATCTCTTCTATTTTCTACGTTCATACGTCAATAAAATGTATCTACTATTGTTTATTTGTATATTTTTATTATCGGCCTACTTGTGAAAAACGGTAGTTAACGATAGTTACTCAGCTACCATTGGATTAACAATATCTATCAATGCTTTTTGTGCAGCTTTGTATCTCCCATGTATTAAGAGGCAAAAATTTGAAAAAAAACATACAGATTCAGAAAAGACTGCGTAACATTTTTCTCCTTCTACAAAAATTATATTGCCACCATTGCACTCCACAGTGCACCTTGAACACAGCGGAAAAAACACCTATACCGTTTTTCAACTAAGACAGTAAGGAAATTTACTTAGAATAGAAGTTGAGCACAAAAAATGTTCTTGAAAGTACGCTCTAAATATTAAATTGAAATTCATCAAAATCGGACGCTTGGTTCACAAGATATTTCAGTTTAAATGTTCAGCAAATTTTAGGTGCGCCACTTTTAGGCACTGAGTGTATAAAAAAATTGGATAAAAATCGACCAAAATAGTAATAAATAAACAAACCTCCCACCGACAATCACCTAACATAACCCTTAACCTGATCCATAGATTAATATATTTATACCGGACCTTTTTACAGCTGTCCTGGCGCTCTTGCGTAAGAAATGTTAACTAATACGCGACGTACGTCCATGGAAAGCAGACATATTAATTTAAAATCATTTGGATATTTAACTCCTATGTTTAAAACAACAATTTGAGCTCGAATTGTAGATAAATATGTTTAAAGTTTGACGTATAAAGTACTAAGAAATGCCCCAAACCCGAGAAATTCCCGTCTGAAAATCACTCTCTTGAATCTCCCATAAGAAATACACATGGCAGTCAAATTGCGATTAGGAATCCATTTCAAATTTCGCGTCCGGATTTTCCATACCTAACTAATATGGTAAAATCTTAATACACTCGATTTAGATGTTGGCATGCGGCTGCGACAGTAAGTAGATGGAACTGACGACAATACCACTGCGGTGTTAAAGTCTTGTTGATTTCGGATATATCTCATGTATCGATAGTTTTTAATAGATAATTCTGATTTAGGAGCTTTGCTAGAAGAAAGCATAATCAATTTTCCAAAATCGTTTCTACTTTACAATAATTACAATAATAACGGCACTATATGCATTAGATATTTTAGGACCGAACAATCATATTTTATTTCCCCATTTACTTTCGAACGACGCGACGTAATAGCTAGGTACGTTACTATACCTGTATAGGTGTAGTAGTTGATCGCCAGTCATTTGTAGGTCGGCAATATGAAAGTCAACGTTTTCTTTAATAGAACGCGGAACGGAAGTAGGGACATGTGCAGCATCCAAACGCCGGATATGACATGCATTTACTAGATGCGCCACTTGAATATTAAATGCGCATCAATAACTGAGGCAGAAGATCGCAAATTCGTGGAAAAGTTAGGCGTCAACATAAATATTCCCACCAAACATTTTATAGGTTTTCCCTTCAACGCAGTGGCTCGATTGAAACATTGTATCGTATTGTCTTCCTGGTACAAACGGGAATCTTTTAATATTTTTGGCACGTATCCCATTGAAAATATAAATGGTGGTTTATAAGTTACTGGTCGTCTGACATCCGCTTAAAATTATCACTAAATTGGTTTCCTTTATTAGTTTTGTGCTACCTATTAATGACGACGATTATATATATATATATATATATATATATATATATATATATATATATATATATATATATATATATATATATATATATATATATATATATATATATATATATATATATATATATATATATATATATATATATATATATATATATATATATATATATATATATATATATATATATATATATATATATATATATATATATATATATATATATATATATATATATATATATATATATATATATATATATATATATATATATATATATATATATATATATATATATATATATATATATATATATTATATATATATATATATATATATATATATATATATACATATATATATATATATATATACATATATATATATATATATATATATATATATATATATATATATATATATATATATATATATATATATATATATATATACATACATACATATATATATATATATATATATATATATATACATACATATATATATATATATATATATATATATATATACATACATATATATATATATATATATATATATATATATATATATATATATATATATATATATATATATATATATATATATATATACATACATATATATATATATATATATATATATATATATATATATATATATATATATATATATATATATATATATATATATATATATTAGCTTTGAAATTCTTTGCTATTCATATTTATTTTGTGAAAAGTAATCTTGGGTTTGTAGCATTTCATTACATAGAAATAAGCAACTAGACGAATAAGAAAGAAAACACACTTACCAGTACTATATCTGGACACACATACGGAAATGAATCACTATGCATATGAAAACGAACCACTTAGAAGTTGTACAAGTTCTTTCACCTTTCTTGAGGATCTTCAGAGCAGTATACGATTTATTTCATTGATCATTCATACTTGAATTTAAATTACCAATACACCAACACTTGCAGTGACGTTTTATGACATTAGTTTTTGACGGAACTCATTCTTAGATTACACAAACCTAGTCTACTATTTATATTTGTTCTATTTGAACATATTATATATAAAAGCATTAGGCATACAGTTATCCAGAAGATGTTAAACTTTAAAATGCATAAAATCTTGTTGAACCTATTGAAAAACAACTACTTTTTCCAACTATATGCGGGAAAATATTGAATTATATATACAATAGAGCTCTGAAGCATTCAAAGAGGGAGTGATACAGAAATATATATATATATATATATATATATATATATATATATATATATATATATATATATATATATATATATATATATATATATATATATATATATATATATATTATATATATATATATATTATATAATATATATATATATA